>ML109785.1:20363-78051 GCA_003697995.1 Taxidea taxus jeffersonii | reverse complement strand
TTGGGACGCCTGGGTGGCTCAGTTGGTTAAGCGGCTGCCTTCGGCTCAGGTCATGATCCCAGCGTCCTGGGATCGAGTCCCACATCGGGCTCCTTGCTCGGCAGGGAGCCTGCTTCTCCCTCTGCCTCTGCCTGCCTGCTGTCTGCCTGTGCTTGCTCTCTCTCTCTCTCTAACAAATAAATAAATAAATAAATAAAATAAATAAAAAATAAAAAATAAAAAATAAAGTTTCTTATACAAAGTTCACTTCTTTGTTTTCAGTCCCTAGACTAGTGCTTACAGTGTGGTAAGTGTCCAATAAATATTTTTGATGTGCAAAAACTTTACTAAAATTAGTTTGGTTCTAATTTTAAACAGACATGCCTTAAAACTTAAAGTTAGAGGGGCTCCTGGATGGCTCAGGTGGTTAAGTCGCTGAGTCTTGATTTCTACTCAGGTCATGATCTCAGGGTCCTGGGATAGAATCCCATGTCAGGCTCTGCTCAGCAAGAAGTCAGCTTGAGGATTCTCTCTCTCTCTCAAATAAATAAATCTTTTTTTAAAAAGTTAGAAATTTGCCATTTAATTTTCTTGGTTGATTTATTGTTACTTGATGTTTTCATTTAATTTTAATTTCACTGTATCCTATTTTATTGTAGAATAGACATCATACCTGACTTCCCTCCCAACTGATCACCAATAACTAATACTAATGATTATTACCCCTCATTTTCTTAAAATACTTCATGATTTTTATAGAAATATAGTTTTCCTTAGTCGCTATCATTATTCAAACATTATAAACTATTTTCCACTTTTTTAAAAAACAAATTCATATATGTACATTTTGTAAGAATTTTATAGATATGGTATTAGGTTATCATGAAAGTGAATATGTTTTATGTATAAAAGTATATACATAAAGGTACTGATATGTTTAATTCACTTCAGAAGAAACATGATTATTAGAATAAATTTTAAAAAATAGAGAAGAGTGAAAGGACTCAAAGTAGGCAAACGTGCATATTCCCTTGGCTTTGATTTAAAGGTGTCAGATGTCAAGAAAATATGAGGAATGGAGGATAAAATAGGACTAAGTAGGACTAAGCCTAGGGTTTTGGTTACAAAATAAACTTCGGTTTCAAAACATTTCCCTTTGAACTATACTATATGGTTTCCATTGTTCTCTTTATTATGTATCAAACTAACAAAATGTTGTTTTGTTAGTTTTGTTTTTAAACGCTGATCTATCTCACCTATACTTAGAAGTTATGACTGATTATATAAAAGTTATAATTGCAATAGCAACAGAGGAGAGATAAACTCCTAAAGATGACAATTGAGAAGACTCAATATGTGATCGGGTTCATTTCATGTACCTGGAAAGTGGTTGTTAATACTTAAATTTAGGTGTGTGATTGTAAATAAAGTAGTCAATTCCCTCAAGCAATAATTCTCAACTTTGGTGGAATACTATAATTAGTTTGAGAGCTTCTCAAAATCTCAACTGCCAGGCCACACCCAAGAGCAATTAAATTTGAATCTCTGGAGTTGGCATCCATGGAGACATTAGCACTTTGAAAAGCTTCCCCAGTGATTGTAATGTACAGCCAAAGCTCATGATCACTGCTTTGGAGTGGTATTACATAGTCTTTCTTAAATCATATATGTGAGTGTGCATGTACTTGGGTCTGTATTATGTGTTTATTTCTTGAATTCTGTTCCACTGATTTGTTTTCTGATCTTACAATATTTGAATTATTGCCAATTTATTCATCTGCTAATGCAGTTTAGAACTAGATGTTTTTATTTTAAGTATTTTTATGTTCTTGTATTTGCCTTTTTAAACCACAGTTATTTAATGTAAATTCCATATATATATACACATAATTATATATGTGTAGTAATATATATATATTATTCAAATATGCATATTTAAATATTATACATTAGTGCATTAAACATACATATTTATATCCTTATACATATATATTTATATATAAATAATATAATGTCTCTTATATTGTTTTGTACTTCCTTTATCATTAAAGTATGCTATATAGTCCCTAGATTTTTGTCATTTTTTTATTTCTGGCACACAGAAATAAATTGATCTTGAATCAGGCAGTTTTATTAAATGATACTAATTTTTTAGGTTTCTACTTGATTTATTTTAATTCTATCAGATAGGGTAATAATGATATGTAGATCAATTTTACTTTCTAAATACTTTGATGATACTGCACTTAAAGTTCCTAGCCCTGGGAAAGAAATATTGCATTTTAAGGCTTTTCAAATTAAAAGAATTTTAGAAGTCATCTAGTGAAGCATTTTTCAAATATTTGGCCACAATTCATTTAAAAAAAAACAATGTTTTACATCACATCCCAGTATATATATATTTTTTTAATTTATTTATTTGACAGAGAGAGATCACAAGTAGGCAGAGAGGCAGGCAGAGAGAGAGAGGGGGAAGCAGGCTCCCCGCAGAGCAGAGAGCCCGACGTGGGGCTCGATCCCTGGACTCTGAGATCATGACCTGAGCCGAAGGCAGAGGCCCAACCCACTGAGCCACCCAGGTGCCCCCCAGTATATTTTTATACACACAACCAAACTAAAGCTTTGTAATGTAGCACTTACCTGTTTTATGTGTGATGCCCTGTGTATTTTTTTTCTTCTACTCTATTTAACCTCACTTCTAAAGAGTGTTTGTTGCAAAATTGTTTTCAAACCCACTTACGTGTTGAGAGATGTTTGAAGATCATTTTAGTCCAACACTTAAATTTATACGTAAATTAACTGAGAACCATGGCCTGTAAGAAGCTTGTCCCACTTTATTCAAATAGATATTGAGAATTCATCTGCCCAAAAGAGAAATTTTAAGAAGATGAGATGAAAAATAAATAACAGAATTCTTTTTCTTTTTACTTTCCAACGAATCATCTCATCTACCCTATTTTAGAGCTGATCTCAGACTTATTGACCCAAAATTGCTCTAGTGACTAAATAGTATTCTAACCTTTAATAAATGTTCTAATCTGTTAGGTTTCTACCAAATCTCTCATATATTTCAGCAAATTGGACAATGCCAATCTCTACTTGCTCACAATGCATTAATACATGTGAAATTAGAAATCAGCATTTTACCAAGTTGCAATTGATTAAGGCAATTTCTAGCCTCCACTCTGGCAAACACTGACAGAATATATGTCACATATGGACTTTGATTGGTTGGGAAAGTGACTACATGTGTGGAAACTCCCTTCCTCTTCACGAAATGTAACCACTTCTTTTTTTTCTTCTTCTTCTTCTTAATGATTTTATTAATTTATTTGACAAAGAGAGAGATCACAAGTAAGCAGAGCAGCAGGCAGAGAGGGGGAGAAGTAGGCTCCCCACTGAGCAGGGAGCCTGATGCAGGCCTTGATCCCAGGACCTTGAGGTCATGACCTGAGCCAAAGGCAGAGGCTTAACCCACTGAGCCACCCAGATGCCCCTGTAACCACTTCTAAGTTAGGATTTTAAAATATTTTTTTTCTTTTGGGGCATCTGGGTAGCTCAGTCGTTAAGTGGCTACCTTCAACTCAGGTCATGATCCCAGGGTCCTGGGATGGAGCCTTGCATTGGGCTCCTTGCTCAGCAGGAAGCCTGTTTCTCTCTCTCCCGCTCCTTCTGCTTGTGTTCTCTCTCTTGCTGTCTCTCTCTCTCTGTCAAATAAATTAATAAATTCTTAAAAAAAAATTTCCCTTTGAATTCCTACAATTTCTTGGTTTCAAGATTAAGTTTTGCAATACATTTGTTTTCTGATTATTGTGTACTCACTTTATCAAAATTTAACTTGGAAACTACTGAATGTTAATCACAGAAAATTGGTGTTTGATCTGTGCTTTAAAGACTCACTCTTTCATTTGGAAAGTCATATTTTATTGAAGTAAATACATTTTAACACTAAAAGACTTGTTAGGTGGAAAACATAGTGCTTTGAAGAATTAATTACAAACTTTATATCTTTCCTTCAAGACGGGCAAAATAATTTCTATATATTATCCTATTCACTTCCATATGTCTTTCAAATAATCATGGGCTCATAGATTCCATAAAAACTGTAAACATTTTGCACTGCAAAAGAATGGAACTGGGTCACTTTCTTATATCATATACAAAAATAAACTTAAAATGGATAAAATACCTGAATCCTTAAAACTAAAAGAAAATAGGCATTAAAGTCTTAGACATTGGTCTTAGCAAAAATTTTTGGATCTCTCTCCTCAGGTGAAACAACAAAAGCAATAATAAACAATTAAGATGGTATCAAACTAGAAAGCTTTTATATTTTAAAGGAAACCATGAACAAAATGAAAATGCAACCTACTGAATGGGAGAAGACATTTGAAAATGATATATTTCATAAGGGGTTATTATCCAAAATATATAAAGAAGACCTACAACTCAACATCAAAAACAAAACAAAACAAAACAAAAACAATTTCATTAAAAAATAAACAGATGTCCTGAATAGACATTTTTTTTTTTCCCAGAGAAGACATACAGATGGCCAATAGGAATGATGCTCAAAAGATGATCATGAGGATAATGCAAATCAAAATCACAATAAGATGTCAAGTCACAACTGTCAGAATGCCTGTTATCAAAGACAAGAAGTAACACGTGTTGGTGAAGATGTGGAGAAAAGAGAACCTGTGCAGTTTGGGAATGTAAATTGGTACAGCCTCTATGAAAAATGGTATGGAGAGTCCTCAAAAAATTAAAAAGAGAAATACTGTATGGTCCAGCAATTCTATTTCTGGGCATTTATCTGAAGAAAACAAAAACACTAATTTGAAAAAATCATTTGTACCTGTATGTTCATTGCAGCCTTATTTACAACAGCCAAGACATGGGAGTAACCTAAGTGTCCATAAACAGATAAATGAATAAAGAAGGTTTGGCGTGCACGCACACACACACATGGATATTATTCAGCTATTAAAAATGAAATATTGCCATTTGTGACAACATGGATAGAACTAGAGGGTACTATGATAAGTGAAATAAATCAGGCAGAAAAAGAGAAATACTACATAATTTCACTTATATATACAATCTAAAAAAAAAAAAATGAACAAGCAAAACAAAACAGAAGCAGACCCATAATCACAGAGAATAAATTGTTGGTTGCCAGAAGGGAGGGAGATTGGAAGTATGCATGAAATAAGTGAAAGGGATTGATTGAGAACTACAAACTTCTAGTTATAAAATAAATCAGCTTTAGTGATATGAAATACAGCATAGGGGACACAATCAATGATGTGGTAAGTTTGTATGGTGAGTGACGGATGGTAACTACACTTATTGTGGATGTTTTTTTCATAATGAATATACATGTTGAATCATTATGTTGTATACCTGAAACTAATATAATATTGTATGTCAACTACAGTTTAATAAAGAAGTAATAATGGTTGAAAATATTTTAAAAATCATGAACATGTTAATAAAGACATTGTTCCCTGATATCATTGTAACCTTAAATATTCACACACACTCACATACACACACATATTATAACGTGGTTGTTGACACATTCAACCAAAAAAACACTGCATTTATTATTAATTTCCTGAACTTTACATCTGAAACTAATGAGGTACTATATGTTGGCTAATTGAATTTAAATTTAAAAAGCATTGAACAAGGAATTTTAAATGATTGTCTGTTTTAAATATGTAAGTACATTTGTCATGATGTTACCAAAATTAGTGATGGGCATGTCAATAACATAAGCTTTCCAGATTTCCAGTCAGCTCTTTTTAATGATCAAAAGGGACAAATAGGATTTATCTTTCAATTTGCTGTGTTGAGATGGATTGTAAACGTGAACACCATGTCCAGCAGGGCAGAGTATGATAACTACTTGGAAGATGAACAAGTTTTCCAATGTGCATCCAATGTGGGACCCTGAATGGAATGATTAATTATCAAACTGTTTCCTTATGCTTGAATGGCCTTAGTAATCTTGCTTAGAATTCTTGGCAGAACACCCCACAAAAAATATTCCACAAGGGGTGCTAATGTCAAGTTTTATAAATCAATAATTCAAAGTAGCAAAAGGAATTATTTTTTTTTAAAGATTTTATGTATTTATTTGACAGACAGAGATCACAAGTAGGCAGAGAGTCAGCCAGAGAGAGAGAGAGGTGGGGGGGGAGGAGGAAGCAGGCTCCCCGCTGAGCAGAGAGCCCAGTTCGGGGCTTGATCCCAGGACCCTGAGATCATGACCTGAGCTGAATACAGAGGCTTTAACCCTCTGAGCCACCCAGGCACCCCCAAAGTAGCAAAAGGAATTCTAAGAAAACTTTTCTTTTAGGCAATTTGCCCTGCCTTTGGGCAACACTGACTAAACAGAAATCATTTTCCAACTCTATTTTTTTGTCTGTTTGTTTTTAGGATATCCCTCTACAACATTCTGAGGGAACTCTCTGTGTATCTTGAGTATCCATTCCCAGCATATATACTTTTTGTTTGATTTTGCCAAAAACAAAACTAAGGATTTCTCATCAGAATTTAGTCATGGAGGTAACACCAGTAGGTAGGTGACTATTATTATTCATCATTTCACAGAAGATTCAAGGTAGAGAGATGGCTGCATTAATTTGTTAGTTGGATGGAAGACCTTATGACCATTAGCTATCAGTAACAGCAGCTAGAAAATGTTCTGACACTTATTCGGTATTTAATTAGTGGAATGCATAAGTGATCAAATAAGTAATTGCCTGAATAGAGGAATGAATAAAACAAACAGAACTTGCCTTTATGAATCCATTTCAGTTACTAGTTATTATTTTATTTACCAGAGGTCTTTAATACTTTCTGTATTTCTTAGTCTAAATTTTGTGTTTGCACTCTCATGTGGTCAGAGTCTAACACTATAGTTGCTCTTTTGTTTTCCTCTAGAGTAGCCTTGTTAATAAATGATAGGGTTTTTAAAAGAAAGGTGGTATCTATTGATGGACACAAGTTGCTTCCAGACCTTGGCTATTGTAAATAATGCAGCAATAAACATAAGGGAGCATATACCTTTTCAAATTAGCACAGATAAAAAGATATGGTATATTTAAAAAATAGAATATTACTCAGCCATAAAAGAGAATGAACTCTTGCAATTTGTACAAATTGGCTGGACCTGAAGGGTATTATGCTAAGAGAAATAAGTCAGACAGAGAAAGACAAATAACATAAGATTTCACTCACATGTAGAATCTAAGGAAACAGAACCTTCCAACTAACCAACCACTACTATCAGCAACAAAATAGTAACAGGTCCATAGAGAATGAACTCTTTTTTTGTCAGAGGGGAGGGGAATGGTAGTATGTGTGAAATGGATGAAGGGGATTAGGAGGTATAGTTGTGGAGTGAATAAATCACAGGAACAAAAGGTTCAGCATCAGGAGTATACTCTATGATATTATAATAACATTATATGGTGACAGATAAGAGCTCTGCTTGTGGTGAGCAGAGCATAATGTATAGAGTTGTCTAACCTCTATGTTGTGCATCTGAAATGAGTAATATTTTTTTAAATTTTATTTTACTTTATTAATGATTTTTATTAACATATAATGCATTATTTGCCCCAGGGGTACAGGTCTGTGAATCATCAGGCTTACACACTTCACAGCACTCACTATAGCACATACCCTCCCCAATGTCCATAGCCCAACTACCGTCTCCCTTTCCCCTTACCCCCAGCAACCCTCAGTTTGTTTTGTGAGATTAAGAGTCTCTTATGGTATCAGACACATGAAAAAATGTTCGTCTTCACTAGCCATCAGGGAGATTCAAATTAAAACCACATTGAGGTACCACCTTACACCAGTTAGAATGGCCAAAATTAGCAAGACAGAAACAACATGTGTTGGAGAGGATGTGGAGAAAGGGGAACCCTCTTACACTGTTGGTGAAAATGCAAGTTGGCACAGCCAATTTGGAGAACAGTGTGGAGATTCTTTAAGAAATTAAAAATGGAGCTTCCCTATGACCCTGCAATTGCACTACTGGGTATTTACCCCAAAGATACAGATGTAGTGAAAAGAAGGGCCATCTGAACCCCAATGTTCATAGCAGCATTGGCCACAGTCACCAAACTGTGGAAAGAACCAAGATGCCTTTCAATGAACAATGGATAAAGAAGATATGATCCATATATACAATGGAATATTATGCCTCCATCAGGAAGGATGAATACTCAACTTTTGTATCAACATGGACAGGACTGGAAGAGATTATGCTGAGTGAAATAAGTCAAGCAGAGAGAGTCAATTATCATATGGTTTCATTTATTTGTGGAGCATAACAAATAACACGGAGGACATGGGGAGATGGAGAGAAGGGAGTTGAGGGAAATTGGAAGGGGAGATGAACCATGAGAGACTATGGACTCTGAAAAACAATCTGAGGGTTTTGAAGGGGCGGGGGATGGGAGGTTGGGGGAGCCAGGTGGGGAGTTTTATGGAGGGTACGTATTACATGGAGCACTGGGTGTGGTGCATAAACAATGAATTCTGTTACACTGAAAATAAATTAAATAAAAAAATATAAGAACAATATTATGAGAATATATTAGAACAATAAAACAAAAATAGTTTGCATGACCAAAAAAAAAAAAAGTCTCTTATGGTTTATCTCCCATCTTGTTTCATTTTTTCCTTCCCACCTCCTAAAGTCCCCACTCTGCCTCTCAAATTCCTCATATCAGGGAGATCATATGATCATTGTCTTTCTCTGATTGACTCATTTTGTATCAACTATACTTCAATTAAAAAAAAAAAGGCTGGGGGGTTGGAAGGAAAGTCATTTAATAAAGCAGTTTTTACCCATTTCATTAGCAGCTAAAACATGTCCTAGGCCTACTGTGATTCTGAACATTCTTAGACAATATTAAAGCTACAGTGTTTGTTTTATAGGATCCTATTAATTTCTAGGGAATAGAGTGAAACTTTTGTTACTCTTCTGAGACATCTATTTCACAAGTTTGTGGACGCCATTGAATATAATTCTTGCATAAATATAATTCATCTGTATTCTCTAAAGGGATAAAATATATATATATATTAATGACTAGTTTTTACTCAGCACTTCCCACTATAGAGAGTTTCATTTTAAACATTTTGTTATTTAACATATTCCTTATCTCTGATCAGGCATAGTCAAAGAAAAGAGAAAATATGGTGAAATAATGAACTGAGGATTTATAGGAAAAAGTGCTGAAAATATGTCTCTCACTGGGACTACCTGTAAAGGATTTGCCCTCTGGCTTACTAAGTACACAGTGGTTACTGGATTTTGAAGGCTGCCTTAAATATTCAAATTCACATGTGGCTTAAGATCTATCTGGCATAAAAACTGGAATATTATAATGATTATTAACATTATTGAATACGCACTACATGCTAGGTGCTACACTAACTGTTTTAAATAATAACTGATCATTACTTTTAAATGTCAGCAACCTTGTGAGGTAGACCTATTGTTCTTTCCATTTTACTTACGAGGACACTGAAGTTCAGAAAATAAAGTAGATTTCTCAACTATTGGGTGGCAGACCTAGGATTCAAAACGTTTCTCTCTGATGCCAAATCCCATGTTACTAATAATCTGCATATTCATTAATTTCTTCAGGCATCAAAAGGTTTATTCAAGTCCTGGGCTGCAGGAGACAGGCAAACAAGAGAATGTGCTTACCCTCACGGAATGATTAATTATGCACCATGTGACTAGTAGATATTTATTAAATCATATAAGTCAATAATTGAATCTTTTAATGACGTTCTTGTCTTAAATAAGTACATTTTACATGCATTTTTTTTTTCCCAATTATTCTCCTTAGGTCTTTGGCACCATGAAAAATGGGCTAAGTTGACATATTCTTTTCTTATCATTCTTGGAATTTTAAAAATGTTACTGATTTGTCTTAGAGTAAATCAAATAAGTAAATTTTAAAAAACTGATTAATTGCTGGTGTTTGAAGTGACACTTGTTCCCACTCCTTCGCAATGCCTAGTATAAGTTCACTTTCAATGGCTGGAAACACTAGAAACATTCCAAACTGGAATTTCTCTGTCTCCTGTCCTGAAACATTTGCTCGAATCACTGAACTGCATTTATCCCTTTTACTCTGTTGTGACAGTATGATATAATGGTCACCACAATGATGAACAGATATGATTTGCTTATTTTTAAATCCATGCCTTATTAAAGCAAATCTCTCATGCTTGATCATTCACCCTGTTCCTCTGATTTTATCTCCTAAGTACTTCAGAAATCCACCCATGCTTTCCTGTTACTATTACCACTGCTGTCGGTCACACGTGCCTGTTGTTTTATCTGAAGAACATGAGCCTCCTAGCTGGTGTCCCTGTCTTCTCTTGCCCTTTCCACAGCACCCCCACACCATGCACTGTATTATCTAGAAGCAACTAGGATGAGATAAGGTGCAAGTCCGTCATAGCACTTTCATAACACAGTATTCCAACATTTATAATACTTTACTACATTAGGAAGAGATGGTTGTATTCCCAAATTATTACAGGTTCCTTTAACTAAGGGTGACCATCTATGTATTATAACACTGAGCAATATCTATAGTATAGTGTTATTTAGAAAACATTTGTTGAACTGACCTGAAATAAGTATGCATTAACTTTGCATAGAGACTAATTATTTATTTGGCTTAAGATTGCTATCCTTCCTTCATTCCTTGCTTCCAACTTTCTCTTCCTTCATTCCTGTCTCCTTCTTTCCTTCCTTCCTCTCTTCCTTCTTTTCATTCTTAGAGTGTTTATATATATATATATAATTTATATGTATAATATATATATTATATTTTATATGATATTATTATATACTATATTATATTATAATTATATTATAATTTTATATAGATAATATATTATATATATTATTTTATATTATATTATAATTATATTATAATTTCTATATAGATAATATATATAATATATTATCTATATAAAATTATATATATAATTTTTAAATTTTATTTATTTATTTGACAGACAGAGATCACAAGTAGGCAGAGAGGCAGGCAGAGAGAGAGGGGGGGAAGCAGGCTCCCTGCCGAGCAGGGAGCCCATTCTTAGAGTATTTTTATATACTTATTATTGACAGGATATTGGCGTTTGGGATCCAGTAAAACAAAGTCTTTGCCTTGCTGAAGCATGGTTGTGTAATTAAGAATTAAAAATAAATGCAGAAAATGTAGTAGATAGATTATATAACATATTATCAGAGTTAAGCCCTATGGGGAAAATAAATAAAAGTTGAGCAAAGTAGAGATGATCCAGAATGCCAGAGGGGACAGTTGGAACAGGTTGAAGTATAAAACAGATCTGTCAGAGTAGATCTCATTGAGAAGCAAGATCTGAGCAAACGTGAGGGAGGTGAAGGGATTAGCCAAATAGATAATCTCAAAAAAACTCATCTCAGGCAGAGAAAAGTGCTGTAGCAAAGCCACCTCATATTTGATACCTCCCTTTATCTGATTTTCACCAGCTAAAGATACAATTCTAAACTACACTGAAGACCTTTAAAAAACTAAATTATTATTGCATATGAATATTGATTTGTCCTATAGTTTGTGGCTATAGAATTTGCACTGTAGTTTTCATTCACTTGCATTAGTTCCTGTTTCTAAGCAGCAGCTCTAAGTACAGGAAGAAGATTGTGCCAGAAGGTAACTGTGTGTGGGAGGAAGGAGAAAAGCTGTGAGCAATTCAACTGAAGCTGTTGTAGAGGCAGGCTAACACCACAGAAGAGCCAGGCAGCAGAGCACCAGATGAATGCAGAGTGGCTGGAAGTGAGGCACCAAATACCAGCGTGGGAAAACGCAGCTCTAGGAGAAGAGGAAGCTTTTAGGCATATTGACTGTGTAACACAAAGACAGAAGCTCAGGTATGAAGAAACGTCTGGGAAAGAAAACAGAGGCAACGTTTTTCTTAAGTCGTACCAAGTAAATAAATAACTAGATTCACCAAAAGTTGCTTTTCTGTTAATGATTCATAAGACTAGTAAAACAGATGCAAATTGTGGGAACAATTAATAAGAGTCCTACAGAGTCAGGGGTAGGCATTTATGTGCTTGTGACATCTTAAAGAACTTTTTTTCAGAACAGTCAAATCAAGAACTTTTTCCCCTGTATACTTGTTTTGCTCTTATAGTGGATGGTGCAGTCTTATTTTAACACGTTAAGAACTCACAAAGGGCTTCCAGAAGAATTTGCAAAGATAAAATGTCTCAGATATCATAAACATCATGAAGAGTACTACTTCTTTTTCTTGCAATTTTATAAAACAAACATAAACACAGAGAATTCAGAACATCCAGAAGACAGACTGACCATAAGTTTATGCTTGTTGTCTTCTTCATTGTTTTTTTTTTTTTTCTTTTTTTCCCCCTTTTTTTTATTTCTTTATTCACTTGAGTTACACAGAGAATCCTTTGCTGAAAGAGTTTTGCTTCTTGGGTTTACATATGATTTTGGGTTGTCTAGTTAAGTGTGGAGAATGATGGTGATGCCAGTGGTTTACCAGATGGGCAAAACAAGCAAGTATAAGAAATGTGTGGGAAAACATTTTCAAGTCAGAGAAAGGAAAGGTTTGTCCATATGATTGGCTCACAGAAACTACAAGCAAGGGATAAACTAGGAAGATGATGCTTTCAGGGGACATGCATGTAAAAGGCAAGTATCTAACAACAACAACAAAAGAATGACAAAGATTGTCCAGAGTGGAAGATGAAGTATTAGAAAACACTCTCAGGAAACTTGGCAAAGGATTTTAAGACCATGTGGTCAATGCTTGCTATTGTTGCAGGAGGACAAAGTAAGATGTGATCTGAGAAGTCATTCTTGTGAATTCAGGCATTAAGAAGTTGGTACTAAGCAACAATGAGAAAATGAAGAAACAATGGGAGATGAGGCCATGAACTCTGTGAGGGCAGTGAGCAAATAAATACTAGGTTTCAGGGGTTTAGCAATGCAAGAAAAGACAGAAAGGAAGGAATTGTGTAATTGCAGAGTAGTGTGGGTCATAAAATTATCTATTAAGAACAGAATAATTTCTTTTTTTGCTAAGGTTAAGTCAGGTAAAGGGCATAAACTTAAAGCACCAAAGCAAAAGATGGAACAATTATGAAATGATTATACAATAACAGTAATAACCACAATTTGAGTACCAGGTACTCAGTTAAGTTGTTTACATTTTCTACTTCCTAATCTTCCTCCAGAGGAGTTAGTAATACTTTCAGTTTCCCAAAGAGGAGACTTAAGTAATTATGACATGGCCCAGATCACATAGCTCACACTTTGTGGAAAGAATTTTGTTAAAGCAAAAACCATAGACTTTATTGCAATTCTCATGGGGTAGATGGATGGTGTTAGGAGCAAAGGGATGGGGGAGGGCTTTGTATTAAAGCTGAATAATGATGAAAGCTTGAAAAAAAAGTATTGATTTCTGTGTGTGTGTGTGTGTGTGTGTGTGTGTGAGAGAGAGAGAGAGAGAGATAAAGAGTAAGGCATTTAAGCCTGAAATGGTACTGAAATTTAGAGAATTTTAAACTTGTGAAGAATCAGGAATGTATCTGATAAAGCTGAACAAAATATTTGCTAAGCAATATTGAGAGAATAGCTGGTGAAAAATATCAGATATGTAGCATTAAGAAGTCCATAAAAAAAAAAGTGTGCACAATTGATTCTTCATACTCACCACATATACGGCACCAGGCTCTGGACAACTTCCACTGTATCACCTGGAATGAGATAAGAAACACATTTTATTGGAGAATCTCAAACATTTAAGATTAATAAGAGAGGTTATGAATCAGCTTCTCTTTCATCATTCCCATGATGAAGTGAGTGGAACCAGGTGCACTTAGATCCTCAGAATGTACTTATGGTCCCAAACACTGTGGAATGGTGTAGATCTTTTGGAAATGCTTTCTGCATTTTTGGCTTCTTGAGCAAAATGAATTGACACGTGAGAGAATGTCTCCTTTACTTCAGACCTATTTGCTCTTCACTTTCAAGCACATTGGATCTAGAGCCATCTACTCCCATGCAAAAGATAATAAAACTAATCCCATCCCAGCAAACACAGGGAAATTCTAAGAGTCATAAATTTGCAGACTTACCTTCTTTTCCCTCTGGAGACACTGATTGGTATTCCAGAGGGCAAAAACACATCCATTACCATTCTCTTCCCCAGGAGTATATGTTTACATTAGAGAGATTAAATTTTTCACCTCTCAAGATATGGAAGAAACAAGGTGTATAAGTACCAGATTCATATTTTCAAGGTTCCTGCCCTATAATATAAACCCTGGTATGTTTAGTATAACATCTGACTCTTATCACATTGCTCTGGAAGAGAGGATAATTGAGCCAAAGAAGAATCAATGTGGTTATTACTATAATAATAATAATATTTTCCTGTCCCAGAAGGACAGGGTCTATTTTTAAATAATAGGAATAAATGTAGGTATGAGAAACTCCTCATATTGCACCTATATGCAATTGCCTTTTCTATTTGAAGTTCAAGCTTGAAATAAAATTATCATTGTGATGACAAGCAATCTGTGTTTGAATGCAGCTATTTCCAAGAGTTGTCTGAGAGCCAGATATCTAGCATGTAGAGTCAGAGGTCCATGAGGAGTTGTGAAGCTTTCACTCATGAGAGGGAGAAAGACACTGACTCCATGGAAATTCTAGCCTGGTGCAGTACTTTTGCCTGCAGGAGTCCTGACAGTGAGCAATAGAGCTCCAAAGAGGCTCACTCTTTACATAGCAGAAAAGAAAAATGTGGTTAGTCCATACAGTACAGGGCACAATCACAGAAGATGAAAATGGATGATGTTAGTGAGAATATCATTGAAATGACTAAGCAAATTTCTGAGGTTAAATTGGAAGGAAAATGAGTCAGATGAAATTCTAGAGTATTGGAAAACTGGACAGTAAAGAGTCATTTTGGTAATATTAAGCTGAACACTGACTTCAGTGGGAGAAGTGTGGAGATTTTGGAGGAGTATTTATTTAGAATTGGCCAAGGAATATCAGATTTTAACACATGAAAGATGTTACATCTCTAGACAGTGTGATAGTCTAGGTTGTTATGCTAAAAATAGATTGTTTAAGTAGAAAAGAACAGTAGGTGGTTGAAGGGAGAAAGTTAAGGAAAACCATAACTTCAAATGGTCTCTTTGTGAAGATCTTACTGTTACCAAGCATTAAAGCAAAGGATGGAAACTA
This sequence comes from Taxidea taxus jeffersonii, assembly GCA_003697995.1. Lineage (NCBI taxonomy): Eukaryota > Metazoa > Chordata > Mammalia > Carnivora > Mustelidae > Taxidea > Taxidea taxus. The sequence continues at coordinate 62,755 of ML109785.1, read as the reverse complement.
GTCTATGATCCAGGTGTGGAAAGTATGGATAAGATGTGACAACAAGGGGAAGGAATCTATATAATTAGGAGATGTTATTTTGCAGGATGCAATCTAGAAGCAAAAACAAAGTATCCAGAAAAATGCTAACTTAATATCAAGACCCTATACTATAAAAAGTTGAGAGATGAAGATATGAAAAATGAGAAACTCATGTCTGAGACTGTTCCACTAAACCTCTTTTCTATACATTCTACAAATTATTGTCATCTACAAATAAATTATCTGGTCCAGCTTGAACTCAACCTTCTTTAGAAGAACTGAGTCTGATTCATCAAACTAGGTTTGAAAACTCTGCCATTCACAAGCAAAGGGAAATCATCTGTCTTCTCTAACCATAACTTTCTTAATCTACAAAACATGGATCTCACAGTCTAACTTATTAAACTGGATACTTCCTTGAATATTAAGTGAAGTCATAGGTATAAACTGCATAAATCTTTTAGCACGAGACAAGGCACAGAGTCTGTGTTCAATCTAGGGCTTTTATCATTTTTTATTAACAGCTTCTACCTCAGCAACGCCCTCATTACCAAAACCGTTGGCATTTTTTGGCATGGCAGTTTTTTGTTTGTTTGTTTGTTTGTTTGTTTTTATACCTTTTATCATATCCTTTAGGTATTCTAAAGGTTATGGTTTATGTTTCCCGATATGAGACACCGAAACAGAGATGCATATTCATTTGGGATCAATACCTGTAGAAGGGAGGGGAGAGAAGAAATTGAATTGTAATATAGACTCAATAAAACCTTGGTCAACTTCCTGAGGAAATGTGGAGTGAATACTGCTTATCAGTGTTGGCCCATGTTGGGCCAAAATACCAGATGTTTATATACCTGACTCACCCAGTCACTAGATATGGACGATGAAAGCAATGGAGTAACCCACCATGAGGTGTGTCCTCTGCAGTTGAGGCAAACCCATAGTCATGAAGAGGCCAGTAGGTGGAGGCTGACTACTGACCATATTCCTGGCAGCTGGGAAAAGTCCTTTGTTGAGGGAAAATCTGGAAGGCTCTTTCCTGGGTCTTCCACACTGGTTTCTGCCTTAAGATAGCCATTTACTTAAAAAGTAGTCTTTATTTATACCATTACTTTACAAGTTTCATTCTTGTAATCCTGATTAGAATATAAGCTACATACTGTAGGAACCAAGTTTAATTTTTCTCTTATAGGTGTCATAGCACCATACAGAGTATGCTGCAAAAACAATGAAGAAAGCAGGGTCCACACCCAGTGAGGCACCCAACCTGGGGCTCCATCTTACAACACTAAGATCACAACCTGAGCCTAAATCAAAAGTCAGATACTTAACTAACTGAACCACCCAGGCGTTCCATGTTAAAATCCATTCTGAAGTCCCAAAAGTTCATTTTTGCTTTTGTGTCCTTTGCCCTTGGAGACATATATTGAAAGAAGTTGCTGTGGCCGATGTCGAAGAGGTTACTGCCTATGTTCTTTTCTAGGATTTTGATAGATACCTGCCTCATGTTGAGGCCTTTTAACCATTTGGAGTTTATCTTTGTGTATGGTGTAAGAGAATGGTCAAGTTTCTTCTATACATAGCTGTCCAACTTTCCCAGCACCATTTATTGAAGAGATTATCTTTTTATCACTGTGTGTGTATATATATATATAGTTTTTTTCTGCTTTGTTTAAGAATATTTGACCGTAGAGTTGAGGGTCCATATCTGGGCTCTCTACTCTGTTCCACTGGTCTATGTGTCTGTTTTTGTGCCAGTACCATGATGTCTTGGTGATCACAGCATTGTAAGTAAAGCTTGAAATCAGGCAATGTGATGCTTCCGGTTTTGTTTTTCTTTTTCAACATTTCCTTAGCAATTGGGGGCCTGTTCTGGCTCCATACACATTTTAGAATTATTTGTTCCAGCTCTTTGAAAAATGCTGATGGAATTATGATCAGGATGGCATAGAATGTATTGATTGCTCTAGGCAGTACAGGCATTTTAACAATGTTTATTCTTCTGATTCATGAGCATGGAATGCTCTCCCATCCTTTTGTGTCTTCAATTTGTTTCATGAGTGTTCTGTAGTTCCTTGAGTACAGATCCTTTACCTCTTCGGTTAGGTTTATTCCCAGGTATCTTATGGTTCACGGTGCTATAGGAAATGGATTCAATTCTCTAATTTCTCTTTCCATATTTTCATTGTTAGTGTATAAGAAAACAACTGATTTCTGCACATTGATTTTGTATCCCTCCACATTACTGAATGGCTGTATGAGTCCTAGTAGTTTGGGGGTGGAGACTTCTGGGTTTTCCATATAAAGTATCATGTCATTTGCAAAGAGATAGAGTTTGATTCCAATTTGAATACCTTTTATTTCTTTTTGTTGTTTGATTGCTGTTGCTAGGACTTCTAGTATTATGTTGAGCAACAGTGGCAAGAGTGGACATCCTTATCATATTCCTGATCTCAAAGGGAAGGCTGTCAGCTTTTCCCCATTGAGGATGATATTCACTGTGGGGTTTTCATACATAGATTTAATGAAGTTGAGGAATAGTCCCTCTATCCCTATACTTTGAAGGGTTTTAATTAGGAACAGATGTTGTATCTTGTCAAATGCTTTTTCTGCATCAGTTGAGAGGACCATGTGGTTCTTCTCTCTTCTCTTATTGATTTGTTCTATCACATTGATTGACTAATGAATGTTGAACCACCCTTGTATCCCATGGATAAATCCCACCAGGTCATGGTGGATAATCTTTTTAATGTACTGTTAGATCTAATTAGCTAGGGTCTTTTTGAGAATCTTGGCCTCCATATTCATCAGGGATATTGGTCTGAAATTCTCCTTTTTGGTGGAGTCTTTTCCTGGTTTGGGGATCAGGGTAATGCTAGCTTCTTAAAAAGAGTCTGGAAGTTTCATCAAGATCAAAACCTCCTGCACAGCAAAGGAAACAGTCAACAAAACAAAGAGGCAACCCATGGAATGGGAGAAGATATTTGCAAATGACACTACAAACAAAGGGCTGATATCCAAGATCTATAAAGAACTCCTCAAACTCAACACATACAAAACAGATAATCAATCAAAAAATGGGCAGAAGATAGGAACAGACACTTCTCCAAAGAAGACATACAAATGGCTAACACACACATGAAAAAATGTTCATCATCATTAGCCATCAGGGAGGTTCAAATCAAAACCACATTGAGATACCACTTCACACCAGTTATAGTTGCCAAAATTAACAAGACAGTAAACAACAAGTGTTGGAGGGGATGTGGAGAAGGGGGAACCATCTTACACTGTTGATGGGAATGCAAGTTGGTGCAGCTGCTTTGGAAAACAGTGTGGAGATTCCTTAAGAAATTAAAAATAGAACTACCCTAGGACCCTGCAATTGCACTACTGGGTATTTACCCCAAAGATACAGATGTAGTGAAAAGAAAGACCACCTGTACCCCAATGTTCATAGCAGCAATGGCCATAATCGCCAAACTGCAGAAAAAGCCAAGATACCCTTCAACAGATGAATGGGTAAAGAAGATATGGTGCATATATACAATGGAGTATTATGCCTCCATCAGAAAGGAGGAATACCCAACTTTTGCATCAACATGGACGGGACTGGAAGAGATTATGGAAGAGACTAGAAGAGATTATGCTAAGTCAAGCAGAGAGAGTCAATCATCATATGGTTTCACTTATTTGTCAAACATAAGGAATAACACAGAGGGTATTGGGAGATGGAGAGGAGAAGTGAATTGGGGGAAATCGGAGGCGGAGCCAACCCCGAGAGACTGTGGACTCTGAGAAACAAACTGAAGTTTGGGAGGGGAGTGGGGTGGGGGGGCTGGGTGAGCCTGGTGGTGGATATTATGGAGGACACATATTGCATGGAGAACTGGATGTGGTACATAAACAACGAATTTTGGAACACTGAAAAAAAAATAAAATGAAGTGAAAAAAATCTATTCTGAAGGGCAAGTCAGTATGTATTTTAGGATAAGTATCAATTATCCTAAGTGTGTGGCAGACATTGTATAAATACACCCTTAGCCTGACAGAAGTTATCCATCTAACATATATGTATTAACTTCTGATTTTATGTCTGGTGCTGTTCTCAGCCCTGAAAATGCAGCAGCAAACAAGTAGATTACTTATCTGTCCTCACATAAAGGATCTTCTCATAGTACTATAGTGGCTTTCTGAAGAGGAACACCAGAGCTTCAATTATAAAACAAAGAAATGTATTACCACAGTTGACCTGACAAAATGGCAGAACAGACACCTACGGGCAGTTCTTACTCTGCTTTGTGGAGCAAAGTTTGTTTGTCAACTGAGAAGATTCCTAGCCTTGGTGAAGTGTTTTATGAACAACTTCCAAAGAATGTTCCAAGTATGTGACCCACTTGATGGGAGAAACCTGGCATGTCTTTTAGTCCCACTAGAGATCACAGAGCTGGATTTCTAGTATTCTAATTGTTGTTATGGTTTAACACACAAAGCCCAACCATCTTCCTCCAGTTCCTGATAACAGGTATTTAGTGGATTCTGCATCCTGTTTCTCTGTGCAAAAACACAGACCATCCATACCCTGTGTGTTATCTGCCCTCATACAGGCACCTGTATCAAACACTCGTTATCTATGGAGCATATGGCGAAAACAAGGAGTTGAGGTAGCGATCCCAACTCAGAAAAAAAGGATGACATAATACAGAGGGTAAAGTCTGGCTACTGGGTAATACTGATTTTCTAGTTGCCCACCATGAGACATAGTCCATTTACACATTTACAAAATTATTTGATCTACACTCTTACCTCTGTTCCTAAATAAGATTTAGAATTACACAACCACCAATAGAAATATTGCTTACCTGCCAGTGGTCAGTTAAGTAGCTCTACAATTGGCAGAAAAAAGTTGGAGCTTAAAGCTGCACTATGAACAAAAGCAAAGGTTAAAAGCATTATTTTAAAAAGTGCTTCACCCCGGGGATGTCTTCTGAAAATGTAAGCCAGCCCTCCTGGGAGAAGTTGGAGCACTTTGAGCATTTGTGCATCTGTGATTTCATCCCAGAGGAGCAAATTTCTTACACACAAACACGGATCTGTGTTAAGAACAGAGCTCTTTTTGCTGGGACTTCAGTCATGTTGAAGGCACGTAAGTTAGTGTAGTGCAGTACAGTGCAAAGGCAGAAAATCATACCAAAGCATCTTCCAAAAACAGGAAATGAGTTGACATGAAGGAGGCAATGAAGGGGACTGAGTCGGGGCCACCTGAACACAGAGATTATGCTAACTATTTATATAGGTTATTAGATGTGTGTGTGTGCCTATGAAGGTATAAAGGATATTGTAAGTCTCTGTATAAAGGTATCGCCGTCATCATCATCGTTATTATATGTCATATGTTATATGTCAACTTCCATCTGAAATATATATTCTTTCTCTTTCAGAAATCTTCTTCTACCAAGGTCATTGTCACTCCAGGAACAACAACTACAAAAAGATCTATGTTGCTCTGCAGAATCTTTCCATAACCTTTCTTTTAAAATATTTTCTACATCCAGCTGTCAGCAACATTTTCCTATAGTGGGGGGTATACTGGGTATTTTTAGAGATTATAAAATATCTCCTTCCTTCCTTTTCCCCTTTTATCCTTTTTTTCCTTCTTTTCTTAATTTATTTTCTTCCTCACCCCTTCCTTTTCTTTAAATACTTGGGTAGCAGTATATGCAAAACAATCTAGAAGTTATTTATTATGCCTTTGTTCTTGTTTTTGATGACTTACAGTATGAGCAGTGAAGTTTTATCTATACTAAGGATTTGTGCTCAATGGTTTTCTTCTTTGTGAAAAATTAAATTCATTTGCCTCAAGGTCAAGAGCCAACATATTGATTTATAGCTGCCAGCTTGATTGTATTTTCTTGCTAAAATATACTTTTAAAATATTAAAATATGTTAATTAATTATAATTACTTATGTAACTCAATAAGTTTAAATGAAAAACTAACTCATTTAACTTCTTATGATCTGATTCAACATTTTACGCAAATGCTTTTGTCCTTGGGGTTAGGGATAATTGGTGCCCTTTGTATAGGACAGGGAAATCTAAAAATAATATAAATGTGTTATATTAGTTTCCTAGGGCTTCAGTAACAAATTATCAAAACCTTGGTGGTTTAAAACAATAAATATTTATTTAGCTCACAGAGGACTGAGATCAAGTTTTCAACAGAGCCATGCTCCTTCCAAAGGTTGTTGATAAGAAAACTTCCTTACTTTTGCAGCTTCTGGTATCTGCTGGTGCTCTTTGGTTTGCAGCAACATAATACAAATCTTTGGCTCTGTCTTCACATGACCTTCTTCTTGGTGTCTCTTGTGTGTTCTTTTCTCTTAGAAGCTCATTCACATTGGATTAAGGGCCCACCCCAGGCCAGTATGATTTTGTCTCAATCGTTACCCTTATTACATCTGCAAGGACCCTATTTCTAAATACAGTCATATTCTGAGGTTGTGGGTAGACATGAATTCTGGAAGAACACTACTAAACCCACTACATGCTTTAATGCAAAAGGTGAGCATGCTAGGATTGTTACAAGATTAGATGGATGCTGGGAAAGCCCACTAAGAGCTTTCTTGAGTGAAAGACTCACTGGGGTTGCCACAGGCAGGATACCTTCAAATATCAGTAATTTATTTTGGTAATTATCTCAGCTGAAATGGGCCACCTAGCCCAGAATTCTCTGAGCAGCTTGCATCCAATGACTGATTGATGGGGGAAGGGGACAAAGACACAATCCTCTTTCCCCCACTCTTTATAGTTCTCAAGGAACATTAGGCCTCCTCAGCTCAGGTCTCCACTGAGATTGCACTGCACCTGGACATCTCCATCTGCCTAGTGCAGTTCTTATCTCTCCTGTCCTTCCCTTCTCCCTTACTGGGTTCCTCCTACATGCCCTGCAAGGGCATGCACTTACAAACCTCCCTAATACTAAACTTGTTCCAGATTCCACAATTCCAAGGGATTTCCTCCTGCTATATAAAATATGGATACACAACTTTTACAAATGTTTCACAAAATAATACCAATCTCCACTATCTATGATACCTCTTACTGTATTATTATTCTGTTTTATTCCATCCTATCCTATTCTAGTCTACCTGTCCTATCTATCTTATCCTAACTTAGTCTTATCATCTTATCCTATTCTATCATCTTATCCTATCATAAACTATCACATTCTGTCCCATTGTCTACTGTGGGCAGAGACTAGAGAATCTTTGTCAAGATAGATTCAGTGGGCACCACAAACAACAGTTGGAAGAAACATTGCTCTTGCCTGCTGGCTGTGAAATAAAGCACATCATTATAACTGCAGTTACATTGACTCCTAAAAGAAATGTTTTAAATTGACTGAATGACTTGAAGCTCTAAATCAGATTGGATAAAAAATAAAATCTACACAATATATTTCCTTTTTCATTAGGCGTGATCCTTAAAAAAAAGCTGGGATCAGGAGGGAGACAAACCAAAAGAGACTCTTAATGTCATAAAACAAACTGAGGGGGGTGGGGGGGGAGGGTTTGGGAGAGGGTGATGGGGTTACATTATATGTTTAAATAGAAAAGCTTAAAATAAAAAAAAAAAAAAACAAAAAAATCAAAACAAAACAAAATCTACATTTTCAACATTGAAATATTGACTGAAAAAGTTCTATTTCAAGTCATAGGTTCTAATGAATGACCAGAAGTACAAGGGTCTGGTTTCCATAGTGTAGTGGTTATCACGTTCGCCTGACAGAAGTGCAAGGGTCTGAGATAGCCAGCCAGATGCCGTTTATTACAAATTAGTGGCAAAAGAAAGGAGATCAAAACAAATTCCAGCTCTTATTTTATTTTCTGGCTTCTTTATATGACATATAATATTAGCTCTGTGGTGTTACATGGGATATTAATATTTGACATATTTCTGCTTAGTAAGGTCATAGTCCTGAGTCTCCCCCTCCTTGACATAGATAAGATAGGATATTAAATAGTGTTTTCCAGAGACCCCTGGGTGGCTCAGTCTGTTAAACATCTGCCTTTGGCTCAGGTCAGGATCCTGGAGTCCTGGGATCAAACCCTGTGTTGGGTTTCTGCTCAGTGGGGAGTCTGTTTCTCACTCTGCCCCTCACCCTGCTCTCACTCTCTCTCTCTCAAATAAATAAAATCTTAAAAAAAATAGCATTTTTCAGATTGTGAGTTTATATATTAATAGATAATAAAACCATAATAACCTAAAGTAAAGGGGAAAAAAAAAAGAAAAATCTTAGGAACATTAAGACAACAAAAATGCAAAAAAAAAAAGCAAAAAAAAAAGTATCTATATTACTTTGCTTTAATATGCATCAAATTCTTTAGCTTCCCTCAAAATAGCAATCATGCTTCTCTACTCTGGAAACAAAATAACTCCAAAAACAAACTTTTGGAATCGGAGTAAACTGGGTGTTTGTTTGTTTGTTTGTTTTAAATTTAAGGACAGAGTTGCCTCAACACAGTAAACTAGCCAACTGCTCTAGCAATTTTGGCCCCAGGACAATTAAAATAAAAAAAAAACTAATGACTTACATACAAGCACACAGAAAACAGCAACAAAGTAAAGATACATAAAGTACCAAACAAATTTTAGCCCAAGGCGTACCCCAAGTCTAGGATTCTGGCTACCCTGAATTCAAAGTATCGAGCCTTCAATCTGAAAACTCCTCTGTGATATTTGTTGTCCTAGCACAATCTTTAATCTGTGACAATGACTCTCTCTTGTTACCAAAAGCAGAGACACAGAGCCTAGAAGGGTCATAATGTTCTAATAAACCCCTCTGAGAAAACAGCACGCACGTCCAAGGTTTCAATTCTCTTGAAATCAATAAACTTCCAAATGTCTCTGGGAAGCCATGCTTCTTGTGAGTCAGGCTGTCCTTTCCTGATCTACGGGTGTCTTACCTTGGGAGCTCCAGCACTTAGCTGGTCGATTAACTGTTACAAGAACTGATTCCCCTAAGGAAATGGGTCCTTATCTTTTCAGCTCAGCGACCTGAAGGATCATGATTGGGGAGGGAGAAAGTCAGTGGAGGAATTTGGTAGCACAGCACATAGGAAGAGTAGACTGATAGGGTATATAGATGGGATTTGGTTGGCTGCCTGCCTCTTTTCCTTCCTATTCTGTGCTCATATCTCAATATTTTATAGTTCCATTTATTCGTAATTTTTTCTCCCCCATAATGGAAAATTATTATAAGCCTGGCTAAAATCCTACATGATAGCAAAAGCAACACGATCATCTGCAAAACAAAAGCTCCCCTCAGACACATTAGAAGCTGGGCAGAAATTGGTTAATATTTCTCCAGTAGCTGTTTTGCTCAATGTTGATTTGCTCAACCTTGTGGGCTCTCCCTTGGGAGGGTATAACACTTACTGTAAGTATGTTTGCACTCCATGAAATCACAGTCAACTGAGCAAGCTATAAATCAATTAATACTTTGCATGAGCTTTGTCTTATTTCAAATGTAAAATCAGCAAAATCCACGTTTGAATAGTGCATTTAAAATATACTGATAATACCTATATTCAGAATAAAATCCTGATTTATGAGAGAGCTTAACTGAAACTTCACAAAACAAACAAAAAAAAATCTTCTTTTCCAAATAATTGACTGTATTTAAACTTTAAACTTTAAATTTTAAACTTCTGTAAGTTGAAAATAATTTGTATAGGTTAAAAGTATTCCTTTTTTTTTCTTTTCTTTCTCTTTTGGTCTTGTTCAACAATTTTTACTTTATAATATTTAAATCCCATTTGCTTAAGTTTGACCCCCATGATTTCACATACTTTGTAAAAAAAAAAAAAATGACTATTTTTCACCTGCAGTGTGTTCCATAAACATATGTCCTCTTACCTATGCGTGCCTTTCCTGACTACCACCTTTGCTGCTATCAGGAGCATACTAGAGAGTAGATTCAGGCACCAGGATGCTTTCTCTAAACCAAACAAAAACTGGCTTTATATTTATGATGTAGGAAAAAAAAAAGTTTAAAGATATTTAAAAAAATTTAAAGAAAGAGCTACCTGCACTTCGCCGCTGAATGTCTGGGTTATTTTATCAATGACTGACTGAGTCAATACGTAGCAGTTAAAAGCAGAGATTCCGGAGTCAACCGGGTTTATATCCTATGTCTTCCATTTATTTTCTGTGTGACCTTAAAAAGGTCTACCTAACTTCTTTTTGTCCAGTGAGTTCATTTGAAGAAAGGGGATTATAATACTAGTAAATAAATTAAATTATCAGAATTAAATGAATATACATATAGACACATAGTGCTTAGAATTCTCCTTGGTAACGGAAATAGTAGATAGGTGGACAGGTGCATGCGCAGTGAATATGTTAGCCATAATTCCTAAATTAATTGGCACAGTATGTGCCCCATCCAATCTTGAAATTATCTTCAAAACTAAAGAGACATCATTTACAGTCAAACTTGTTGCCATACCTCAGAAGAAAGTTACTTGCATACACACATGAGACGACCTTCTAATCACATAATCACACAGCACTACAAGTACAATGTTACGAAGGATCTAAAGCCAATATGCACAGTTCATGGGACACAGAAGGCATGGAAATGTTCTGTGACTTGAAGTTAGGCAGGAGGAAAAGAGAGCTTTGTCATTTGAGACCGAGCTTTTTTTCATGTGGATAGAGTGTCTGTTCTGTATGGGACAGTCACTAAGGTTAGGCCAGGACCCAAAAATAGAGAAATGAAAAATAAATACGATTGTGTGTGTATTTTGATGTTGCAAGGGATTATATTAGTAGTATTAGAAGTCTTACTTACAGAACAAAAAGGGAATGAGCATATCTGAAAAAAATCTAGAACGCTTTACCAAATAAGGTTTGTAGTTGGATTTTGGATAGGCAAGGCAATCTGAGTTTGCAAAATGGATATTGAAATGAGCATGAACAGCATTTGAAATGACATAAGAATACTGGTTGAACCTGAGTGACTTGAAAATAATTTTATAGGCATAGCATTTGGACACCTGACACCAGCAGGAGAAGAGTGTTTTGAAGAGACAGATAAAGAGAACAGAGCCTACAAATAGTCTTCTACATTGTGCTCACAAATTTGTTCTTTATTTTCTAGTATTTTGGAGCTCCTGCAAATGTTAAATAGAACAGTTTTATAATCATATTTCCTTAGAGAAAGATCACTTTAGTAACAGTGATGTAGGGGTACTCTAGGGAAGGAAGGGTAAAAATTTTGAGGAAATTATTCCAGCAAAACCACTTGAGTATAAATTAAAAAAAAAAAAAAAAACAGACATGAGGTAAGTTAAACATCCTTAAAAACTGGACATATTTGAGATGAACTAGAAAAGATGAACAACTATCATGATGGGTGCTGGTAAACTGACTCCCTGATATGAACAAAAACTTGTGTGCTGCATTGTAGGATCTGCCAATTTCCATGGTATAAATATTCCCATGAAAGGGAATTTCAAACTGTCAACATGATGTCACCGAAGATGGAGTTGGAGAAAGAAATGTGCCCAGTTGGGTCTCACAAGCCAGGTAAGGGCTGGTTCCAGCACACCAGCAAAAGTCGGGTTGACTAGGAAGTAGTGAAAACTGGAGCACATGGAGAGGGAGACACATTTTGAAAAAGAGAGAGATTAGTTGTGAACTTAGTTTGAAATATACTGACTGTAATTTGCTTATGAGACGTCCAGATACAGATGCCCATTTTAATGGCTATTGAGTAGATGGAACTGCTGGGAGGCAGAGTGACCTATTGGTATAATCACCTTAATGAAAATTGAAAAATACCTGATCTAAGACTGCATTTGTAGGGAATATAGTCGAAAGGATCTATTCAAATGATATTCAAAAGAAATAAATTACATATCAGAATGGATTTGCAGAACAAGTAGGAGCCAAGGATGCCTTCAGATTTCTTTCCTAGATGGCTTGGTTTGATTTGGTTTTGTCTTGTTTTTTCCTAATGCTGCTTTAACCAAGTTACATGAGTCACAGACAGAGGCATGTAGGTTTAGGTGCTAACAAAATGATAAATTAAATTCTAGATATATTGTGTTTTAAATACCTATAACATTGCAGATAACCTGTAGAGAGTTGTCCTCAGCTGAATAAGTAAATGGAATATCAATAAACAGGGAATAAGTGAAGAAAAACATTCCCAGTGGTGAGAAGGAAGAAGGAAACGCTATAGGTAAAGGAAACACAGATACAAAATAATTTGTAGAACATTTTGATGATGCGAGAAGGTGGTAAAAGATAAGACAAGAAATGTTGTTCTTATCAGGTTGGGGATGGGCTCAAGTGCTAAAGAAAGGAGAATCCGAGAAAGACAGTGTGGGGTACCTGGGTGGCTCAGTGGATTAAAGCCTCTGCCTTCAGCTCAGGTCTTAATCTCAGAGTCCTGGGATGGAGCCCCGAATCAGGCTCTCTGCTCGGCGGGGAGCCTGCTTCCCCTTCTATCTCTACCTGCCTCTCTGCGTACTTGTGATCTCTGTCTGTCAAATACACAAATAAATAAAATCTTAAAAAAAAAGAAAAACCGAGAAAGACAGTGAAAATGTTGGAGGAAAAGAGCATGATCAAATACCTTTCTGAAGAATTTGCAATTTCTGTGATGACTTAGAATGGGGAGGGCAAAACAGAAAGCCCTAAGGGGACATTTAAAGCAGTTAGTGGGAACTGGAAATATGATGAAAACCTATGATATTTGAAAAGAAGGAAATCTTTAAGAATACCATCTTAGATTGTATGTCTTTCAGAAAAGCTGGCTTATAATTGATTTTAGACATATAATGCATCAGAATAAACAGTTTTTGAAAGTTCGCCATTTTTGAAAGTTTGGTATTCACACCATACAAAATATCAAATGTTATCATTAAATATCTGGTTTCTGAGTATTTATATTATCTTGCCATTATCATTTAGCCCTGATAGATATATTAAATTTTATTATAATTTTTACTTATTATTTTTTATATTTTAGAGGACTATTTTTCCCCACCATATTTGGTTCCTCCTTTTGTTAGTAAGCTATAATCATGGTATAAACAAATAAAGTGATAAATTACTTTCTTCTCTAACTCTCTTAGACCTGTTCTTACTAGGAATTATTTAGCAATCACTATTGAAACTATTTTTTCACATTTAAAATTGAATATACTGTAGTAAAAATTTATTCTTACCTTGAATACTTCGATTATTGTTTATTGTTATAGAATAAGTACTTAATTTTTTTTCTCTTAGCTACCACAACATTTAACATTATAACTTATTTGTCACACAGGCTAGGTCTGAGGCCCAATATTATCAATGTGAATTCATATTAAACCAAGTATTTGGTATAGAATAATGGTGTCTACATGCATTTTGAAATAGATTATATGCATTTCACACTCTCTCTTTTGTTCTTTTCTTGACATCTCCCAGAAAATCATGGTTTTGGATAGTGGGTTCTCACACACATTTTTGGAATTTCCTGATTCAATTCCAATTTAAACATGTCTTTGCTTGTAACCTTTTCCAACTGGCATTCTAGTTGGCACATGCACTGGGGCTAACTCTCCCACAGTTCTTGCTTGCACCTTTACTTGAACATAGATTCAGGAAAAGAAAGATGTTATTTAGCTCAATCATTTCCCATTTGCTAGGAGTTATTATATGTCACAAGCAAGAAAAAGAAAGAAAAAAAAGAAAAAAAACAAAAAACAGAAATTAGAGAAATTGTGTGCATATGTATGGATTACAATTATCCATGTTAACCTTGTTAACATTTATTTAGATAGTTGAAAATTGATGGCATCAGTAATACTATTATTACTTCTTGCTAAACCATCTAAAGTAATGTAAATTCATGTAGCCTCTACCAAAAAATAATATTACCATGCAAATATTAAATTCCCCAAGTTGCAAAAGAAGGGTAATTAAACTAGGACTATAAATAAACTATAGTAGATATTAAAATGAATTTTTTAAAGAAATTCACACTATGGAATCAAACATTATTTTTTACATGTAAGAACATGAACTTTATTTCTTACTTAGACCATCATACATTTCCATTTCATGTCCACCTTATTTCTAACTAAAAATTTATAACTTAAATAATATTTGGTTTAAATTTATAGACTTTGAGGGAGTTTCTTCGTGTTGACATTAAATATTTTCATATATATTTTAGTCAAGGCATAGGTGTGATGATCTGAATGACTAATGAATTAGTAAAAAGTTGTTAATAGAGATATTCCTTTAGGTATATGAAATACCAGCTGACTTGTATTTAACTCTGTATATTTCTCAAAGAAAAAAGTCATATCCTGTCACAGAGGATAAAGAATTTGAGAAGTTGTCAGCAATATTCAGCAGAACTGATGGTAACTGTTAATGTATGATTATGTTACAAATTGAAATTAACTAGAATACAATCCTAAAATGATTATCGACTCAAAAAGTATTATTTCTTAATGGGTATAAAAGCAGCAGGTGTATATTATTTTAAAGTGTATAAAGAACTTTTATGAACTCTAATTCATTTTCACTTCTACTCTGGAAGCTATTGGAAAGTCTGCTGAAAATCATTTTACTAAGTAGCATTAACTGATACTTCCACTTGATTGAAAGAGTACAGAAACTCAAGAATTTAGTAATTAAGCCCTGTTTAATGGGATTCAGTACAGATATTCTAACTCTAAACCTTCATACTTCTCTGGAAGAAGATGAATACAACAAGACAATTTCCAACTTGTTTATATTAGACTTCAAATAAAACCTAAAGAGAAAAAGGATGGGATGGGGATCTGAGCCCAAAGTAGTAACAAATAGGTGAATGTTTGCTTCTATTTGATCCTAAAACATTTTGGGAGACCATAGTTCTCACCTGAACAACAAAAAACAGCCATCCAAACTAAATTCAGGGAAAAAAAAAAAAAGTTGTTTATGTGAGAAAGAAACACTCAGCCATTCTTATCCCTGGCAGAGTGGTAGAGGGATAAGAAAATAATGAACCTGCCAAAGACTAGAGTAAGAAAAAATGAACAAACAAACAAACAAACAAACAATGAAATGTTAATAAACCATAAGTGTCTGGGTGAAATACATACAAAGCACCTTGGGCTCTTAGGAACCAAAGGCTAAGCAGGCAACAGGCAGGAGCATTGAAAGAAACCTCTCTGAGATATTGCTGGCTTTCACCCCCAGAAGGCTGAGTGAGTACTGTATGTGAGAAATAAAACATCTCCAGCATTGCAAAGCCTAAGACACCCATTTTCGAAATGCTGAGAGGAAAGCAGAATCACAGAACCTCTGAGGTATAGAAAGCTCAAGGCAGAGCCAGAGAGCAAAGAGAACTATGCAGCAATTCTACAACTTGGTGGCTAGACAGTATAGCAAGGAGATAACTTCTGTAAAAAATTGTAGAACACTCTAGCAGGCAAGTAAATGTAATCTATATTTAAGAGAAAATAACTAATAGTAATAAACCCACAGGTGAAGATGTTGGAATGATCAGACAGCAACTTGAAAAAACAAACAAATATGTGGGTTTCATGGGAAATATGGGTATAGGTGTGACATGATGGGAAATTTTAGCAGAGACATAGAATCTACAAAATAGATTTTGTAAAAATCCAAAAGTAAATGCTAGGAAAGATATTCATAGAAATATATATCTATATCTATCTATAGATAGATAGATATGTATATATATGTATGTATATAAATATATTCATATATATAGTATATGTGCTGCCGAAGCAAGCCAATATATTCATATATATAGAGAGAGATAGATAAATAAACCGATAGGCAGATATATAATCACATGAAGAATTCATTAAATAAACTAATGGATAAACTAAACATAAAGAAGAACATGAATGACCTTGAACTTGAAGATTAATAAAAAACTATTTAAGCTGAAACACAAAGGAAAAAAAAAAGAGCCGAAAAAAAGAACAGTGCATGTGATATCTGTCAGGTATTATCAGATAATTCACCAGCTATATAACAGGAGCCGTATTTTTCAGGAAACAGAAAGTCTTTTAGCATTTCCTGTTGTCAGGTCTGTTGGAATAATATCACTCAGCTTTTACATGTCTGAAAATGTATTTATCTAACTTTTATTTTAAACAGTGTTTTATTTTATTTGGATATGGAATTTTAAGTTGGATAGAGAATTATTTGGATATAGAATTTGAGAGTAGTTGAGGTTATTTTACTTGGATATGGAATTTGAGGTTGTTAGGTAGGTTTTTTTGTTTTATTTTATTTTTTAATTTATTTGGGTTTATTTTAGGAACAATAAAGATATTATTCTATTCTCAATCAGCCTCCATTCTTCCAGGTAAGAAGTCAACCAGATGTATTATTCTTCCTGAGTCTGCATGCAATATGCATGTTTTGGTCTCTGTTCACTTAATATTTTTTAATCTTTGCTTTTCATAAGTTTAGTGAAAATGTTTTTGACTGAGTAAGACTTTGTTTGTAGTTTTCCCTTTTTTCAGATTTTATGTTTCCAGGATCTGTGGATTATGGGGTATATGAAATTTTGACATTTTTCAGCTATTATTTTTTTCTGACATTTATTTTTCCCCTGCGGCCTATACTGTCCTTCTCATGATATAATTATATGATGGTAGATTTGACAGATTAAAGATATGTTATAATAATAGCAATCACTAAAAAAGTAACAGTAAGATTTAGATTAAAACCATGTCAGCTGATAAGGTGGTATTGCATGGGATAAAGGAAGAACATTTTATTAAAAGTGAAGATATGTGTGTGCTGATGGGTATAATCCAACAAAGGGAGAGCTCAATGTTGGAGGAAATGGAGTAATTAAAGGTACAATTCATTGAATGTTGAGAGACAATAGGATCTACAATACAAATAGAGGTATTGCAAAGGAATATTCTTCAGTCTTAAATTTGCAGTGATGTGGATGGAGCTGGAGGGTATAATGCTAAGTGAAATAAGGCAGTCAGACAAAGATAAATACCATATGATTTCACTCACTCGTATGTGGAACTTAAACAGAACAGTTGAAAAAGGGGAAAGAGAAAAACAAAAAAAAGAGGGAGGGAGGCAAGCCATAAGAGACTCTTAACTGTAGAGAACAACCTGAGGGTTACTGAAGGGGAGGTGGGTGGGGGGATGGCCTAAACATGTTATGGGCATTAAGGAGGGCACTTGGGATGAGTGCTGGGTGTTATATGTGAGTGATGAATCACTAAATTCTACTCTTGAAACTACTATTAAACTATATATTAAGTAACTAGAACACAAATAAAACTTGAAACATAAAACAAGCAAACAAACAAAAAACAAATAGAGGTATTGGATTTAGATTAAAGCAGGGAGATCCTTTACTTTTTATGGAGAAAAGCAAGGAATTGTTCTGGAGATTAATGTAAGCAAAGAGATTTGGTGCTGGTATGATGAACTAGTTCTAATGTGAACACTTGTATTTTTGTAGAGTCAATAGGGAGAAGGATTATGAATAGTTTGATCAGAGGCGAGATAAGGTTCTTTTCAAGGGTGGTTGAATAGGGTTTTCAGTGGTGATAGATCCCTAGTAGTTATTTATCCTGAAGAAGTTTGCATATCTTCCAGCCATATTCTCCAGCCAGGTATAACAAGGGTTTGAGTCATGTCAGGCTGGTGTTAACACAGTGACAAAAGAGACAGGGAATGAGGAACTTGTGCAGGATGACATTCACAGAGATGGGCTAGGAAAGATACATTGGTTGAGGAGGCATGCAGTTTTTCACCAAAGCCACAAACAATGGAAAACTGATAAAGTCATGGATTGAATTCCAATGAGAAGTTCATGGAGAAGGGACTATGGGTGAGATTAGGACAGATTCACAACCATTATGGTAATAAAATGTGTTACAGTGGGGGATTTTTGAAAAAAAAAAGTTTTAATATTTCATTGGTTTGACTAAGACTAAGAGATTAGTATTATTTCCTATTGTAAGTGGTGGTCATTTTCTCCTTTTTCTCCTCCTATTCTTTCTGCTCCTTCTTATCCTTCTCTTGTTTTGTTTCTTGAGGCAACTTTTGGTACAAGAATGATAAGTTATAGTTAGGCCTTTAGACTTATAGTCTTACCAGACATATACTAGGAAAACTTAAAAAGTTGTTTGAAAACTTTCCATTTCAGGAACTGTTCTCCAGAGAGCAGGCAACATGGAGTTGTGATATCAACCCATGGTTTTACCAAAACATATTAATGGATGTTTCATGGGTGCTTTGTTTGTTCAACTAGGGGCTGGAGGCACGCATACCTCCATTTTCATTTGGCGTATTGGAAATGTGAATGTGGGTTTTAGTTAAAAGTAACTGGAATAAATGGCCTGCATGCAGCATCTAAAAGCATGGATATGACATATCCTACAAAACACAATTTTCCTGCCTAAAAGGTGAATAATAACGTGTGGACCAGTAAGAAACATTGGTGTAAGGGAAGAAAATTATGTTCCCATCCATTCCTCCTTTGTCCTTATGGGTCCTTATGTAAAAAGATATGGGTCAACTTCAATGCTATATAATTATTTTCTAAAATTTTACCAAAAAAAGAAAATTTTTACCTTACTTTCAGTATCACTAACATACAATTTTGTCTTGCCACTAGTATCTTATTTTATAAATGGAATCACATGCAAACTGCTAATGAACCGACTGTATTTGGACCTGCTCCAAGATAAATTCTTCGTGAGATTTCAGCTACTTCCTTACCTTGAAATCATCTATTTGTCCATTACACTCACTAGAAATGTAAATGTCTTTGTGAAGATTTTTTCAAGGCTCTTCTGTCAGAGTTAATCACTCTCTTCAATGTTCCTATAAAACTTTGTACTAAAATTCTATTACATGAGTGGCATTTGTATTGCAGTCTTTCCAATGTATACATCTCACATAGGATTATGAGTTCCTCAAAGAAATGCAGTTTATCCTATTCATTTCTGAATCTCTTCTATCTGTCTCATTGCCTGGAGCTCAGAAGATGCTCCATAAATATTTGCTGAATGAATCTATTTTGTTAAGCAAAGAACACTTGCAATAAAATGACTGCCCCAGAGTTTTTAATAAAAGGCATATCTTTCTGCAAATATTGAAGTGAGATCAGATTTCTTTAGGATAGGACATACATATATTAACCAAGCACAAACAATCAAACTTCCAAGTTTTTTCTCTCCATTTTTGGGCTGAGAGCTGTCTAAAGCCAAATTCAATTATTCCTATCATTATAACAATAAAAGGATAAATAATTTGTGCATTTAAAAGGGTACTTTTGTCTCAACAAAGAATTTAATGATCACCTATTAAATGATAAACTCAATTAATGAAGCCAGATTAATCTGTAAACAAAATTTTGGATAATTATTTTAAATTCATTGTTGTTTCTGACCTATTTGCTATTCTGCCTCCCCCCTATTTCTTTATATTCCTGTTCAGAACTCTGAGCCATGATCCACAGAGACCTAGAGGCTTGGATAAAAATTAGGAACTAGCAAATAATTATTTGATAGGATTGTACAGATCCCCATATTCTTAACTTCCCTAAACTGCAATCAATATTTACTTGATTTTTATTTGATCACCTAGTATCCCATTTTTCTTAGAAGCTAGCCAAGGAAGGTTCAACAACAAGTGAAAATGGCAGAAAATATCTTGATGCTTATGTCAGTGCTAAACATTAAGGGGGAAATTCCTTAATTCTTAATTGATTAGATTTTTCCACCTGTTAAAAAACAATTTGGATTTTAAATGATTTCCTTCACTGATTTGATTGATGATGAACATTGCTGCAAAAATTCCCAAAAGAGTACTTCAACTTACTCCCTCAAAAGAGACATTAGAACAGCTATATTTTGTGGCTGCCTTCCAAAGAAACGTGCCTGGTGCTGTCATGAATGAAGCAGGAGTGAAAGCAGCTGCTTTCCTTTTTGTGGGGTTATAGAAGCCTTGAAAGAAAATAATAGATTGGGGTGATTATCAGGCACAGGATTGTTGCCCTTCTTGGAGAGCCAGCAAAACCAGTTTCTGGAATACAGATTTAGAAAATCTGGGATCCTGGGGCACCTGGGTGGCTTAGTCGGTTAATTGTCCACCTTCAGCTGAGGTCATGATTCTAGGGTCCTGGAATGGAGTTCCGCATTGGGCTCCCTGCTCAGCAAGGAGCCTGCCTCTCCCTCTGTCTCCTGCTCATGCTCTCTCTCTCTTTCTCACAGATGAATAAATAAAATATTAAAAACAAAACAAAACAAAACAAAAAACAAAGAAAATGTGGGATCCTAATTCATTTATCACATGTAGCCACATACCCATTCTAGGGCCAGAGACTAAGTTCTCCCATATCACTTTATGTTTAGGATACAGTTGGCACAGTTATTTGCAAGTACTGATTTTATTAACACAGATGATTTTATTAACACAGATCTAATTCTTTTTCTTTTCATTAAAGTGCAGGTCTTCTTGTGAGGACAATACTACAGTCATATAACAACCTAATGGATTGTTGTATTCTTAACTGAATATACTGATACAACTTAAAAGAAAGTTTCCCTGTTCCATCCAAATTCAGGGCACTCCTACATCGTAGACATGCTTACTCAGGGTTTTGTGGCTTTGTATTTTCAGATTTATTTCAGGAAAGATGCTAAAGGAAAGAAAAACTAAATTATAACACAAAGAATTGTCACTCAGATTGAGGTAGGGGAAACAAATAGCATCATTGTGTCCTAACTCTGAAGTCAGTACAATGTGATAGTCTACCTAGTAAGACTTCATTAATAATGTATTTGTGAGATGTTTGCAATATTAAAGGTGACTTCTATTTCTGCTTATAAGAGTTTTGTTTAATACTTACTACTGCATTAATTTTGCTAAATACATTCACATAATTAAAGCAACAAGAAACATTATACAGACTTCTTGCCATAAAATCATATGATCTTTGCATTTCTCTATGTCCTAGCTGAATTTGGATAAGTCACTTATACTCCCTCTTATCCCCTCTGTATATTTTTGAGTGATTGATAGTTACTTCAAAAATTTGTTTTTATTTTTATTGTTATTTAAAGTTGTTTTATTTAAATTCAGTTAGTTAACATATGGTACATCATTAATTTCAGATATAGAGTTCGGTGATTCATCCATTGCACATAACAACCAGTGCTCATTACATCACCTGCCCTCCTTAATGTCCGTCACCCAGTTATACCATTCCCTCACCCACCTTCCCTTGCACACAGAAAAGTTTGTTTAAAAAAAAAAAAAAATGAATGGAGGGCGCCTGGGTGGCTCAGTTGGTTAATCGACTGCCTTCGCCTCAGGTCGTGATTCTGGAGTCACAGGATCGAGTCCCGCATCAGGCTCCCAGCTCCACGGGGAGTTTGCTTCCCCCTCTGACCTTCTCCTCATTCATACTCTCTCTCACTGTCTCGCTCTCAAATCAATAAATAAAATATTAAAAAAAAAAAAAGAATGGAAAGAATCACTGGGTGCCCTGTTGGAATTTAACCTGTATTAGATTTTTCGGGTAGTTTTTCTGAAAATGATCACTGATTAGAAGGGATTGGTGAATAATATAAGCAGAAACAACAACAACAACAACAACAACAACTCAGAAATCATGGACTATGTACTTAGTCATTATTGGTATAATGTAGTATCAGAATATCTACCTATTTCCCACATTGTAAGTCCAATGCAGACCTGATGTTATTGGCACATCATTTCAATCAGCTTTTTCTTATACCTCTGAGATTCTACAAGTGCTTTGGAGTATATGACACATTTTCAACTGACATATGCACTACAAACCTGGCTGTTGCTTTTAAACCTGAAGAATCAAGCATTATCTGCCATGGTAACTTGCACATTCAAGAGTTCACGAAGAAGTAAATAATGGCAACATGCAAGATATTCTTTCTAAGACATTGAATAGATTGCCTCCTTTCATATTAAAAAAAAAAAACTGCTTCATTAGCTACAAGAGAAGGCAACACTATTTTCAGATTTTACCTTTGTTTCTCTTAAACAACTGTAGACATCATTATGTCATTGTGGCCATTTCCCACACCTAATCTTTTTCTTTTTTTTTTTTTTAAAGATTTTATTTGTTTATTTGACAGAGAGAGATCACAAGTAGGCAGAAAGGCAGGCAGAGAGAGAGAGAGAGGGAAGCAGGCTCCCTGCTGAGCAGAGAACCCGATGTGGGACTCGATCCCAGGACCCTAAGATCATGACCTGAGCTGAAGGCAGAGGCTTAACCCAGTGAGCCACCTAGGAGCCCACCCACACCTAATCTTAAGGATGACCTTGGCTTTATGGTCCTTGTCCTCTGACATACGAAATCTTTGCCAGTAACAGCAATTGATAACAGCATAGATCATCAACCTCCCATGAGAGAAGAAACAAGTATGTCAACTACTTCATTCTCCGCTGGATCCTACTTCTTAGAAAGCCTCGGTTATCAAGCACACAGGTTTGTAAATAGCTTAAGATAATGGAAAAAGAAGTACTTACTAAAGTGCTAGGTATATGATAATTATCCTTTTCCAAGATTCTTAGGTTTTCATTTTCAGCCAACTGTTTTATTTTTCTTAGAATGAAAAACTAACCACATTGGTGGGGTATATTTGTTTTCTCTCCATGACATAACATTGTTGGGTAATGCTTGCAATTTATTAAGCTCGCTCATGGCTAAATTTGTGGTGGAGTTTCAGAAATAATGGAGGCAATTTTAAGGCTTAATTTATAAGGAAATAATCAGAAAATGAAATTTCTAACCTGGCTATGAGACATAATGAGACTTAGCTTTTGGAAATGTGTAATAATAATTCCCAGAAGTGACACTATATTTTGTATTAGACAAACATCAATATCTCAAAGAAGAAGCCCTTGTTTATATCATTTAAGATGGGTCTTTATTTTCAGAATATTTAAATAAAACTGGGCAAGATTTATATATCTATACTTTTCTTTTACTCTCTCCCTCATATACATCCATATGTGAGGCTGTGGCTCTGCAATTGACTTTTAATGAGTCAAATCCCTGAAATTTAGAGTAGAATCCCTACAGGCCCTCTATCAATTCTTTTCTATTAAGATAATGACTTTTTAAAATGAATTTTTTTAGGGAAAAGAGCTAATGAACTTGAAAAACTGTTGTTTTCACCCTAGTCAAAGAATCTTCAGGCAAGACATGCTTTATGAGGGGATACTTTTTCATTTCTAAGAAATGTGCATTCCAATTAGTAATAATAACAATAACAACAACAATAATAATAATAAGATGAGCCCAGGGCTAAGAGTAACTCCTATGAATCTCGCGGCTCTTCAACTTGCTTTTGACCCAAACTGTAAAAAATATTCAGCACAAGCAGAAATGTATTAATATATTTTATTTACAAATAGCTTTGTTAAAATGCATTTTTATCCTTCCTTTTCAATGTGTTATATTGTTTCAAAAGCCAGGTTAGTTAAAAGTTGTCTCCAATATAAAGCAGTGTCTATATAATTTTAGTGCAATTTAAACATTATATTTTCTTGCTCAAGATGGAGCGTTAAATTGTGAGTCATTTTTCCCTTAAACTTAGTAAACCAACTTATATTTTCTTCATTGGGTACTTTTAAGACCATAAACCTGACCCTCTTCTATATATTCCTAAGCTCTTCCTATCCCTTTTAAATAATGAAAATTTCATAGTCTATATAAGATATTTTTATCACTAAACATCAAGTAATATGAATCTTAACATGAATTAAAGTAGTTTTAAAGTGGAATTAAAGCAGTTACCATTAGTCTCCTATTTATAGGCAAAGCTGATAAAGAAAGATATGCACCCATAATTGCTGGGTTCATAAATAGAAACCTAGGCCTAGGAGAAAATATAAGAGAATAAAGTGAAATAAGTGGTGGGGGGAGATGTTTGGAGAGAAAGCATTTGAGATGAGAAAAGAATTCTATCAGTAGTGTCTTACATAATTAGTAAAATACACTCTTAAATGATGATTTCCCAAATACTTAACTAGTGAAAAGTTTGTTTAAAAAAGTGTTTTAGGGGCGGCTGGGTGGCTCAGTCCTTTAAATGTCTGATTCTTGATTTCAGTTCAGGTCATGATCTCAGGGTCCTGAGAGAGAGCCCTGCATCCAGCTCCCTCTTTCTCCATCCCTCACCTCCACTCCTGCTCATTCTCTCTCTCTCTAAAAAAAAAAAAAAAAGAAAAAGAAAGAAAGAAAGAAAAATAATTGATGACATAATGTCTGTTTAATCTTGGCCTTTTGAAACACAAATTAAAAAGCCACATAAGAAATTACAAATAAAAATCTGAAATTAATGTATGTGGGGCAGTTACCTACCAAAATGAAGTTGTTTTATTTTTTTTTGTGTGTGTGTGTGTGGGTTTGGGTATGTAGATAGCTTCATCTTCTGTAACGTGAGTTCCATTCCAACTCTTCAAGTGTACTGATGCAAATTAAGCCTCTTCTCCTTACTTGATTTACTTTCTTGTCCTTCCCTCGATAATGGCCAAATAAGCCATATGCCAGCAAATAAATCTTCAATGCATAACCCTACATTACACTGCCCTGTGTGTACTCTCTGCTCTCTTGGGAGAGGTAAAATGGGTAATGAGTAACGAGAATCCAGGCTCTGGAGACACACAGTTCACCTATTAGCCGTGTGGGCACATTACTCTGACTCCAAGTCTCTTCATCTGTTAAAAGGGTCTAATTATTTATACCTTGTAGGGGCATTGTGAAAGGAGACTTGAATTTCTGTCAAGCAGAGATCACACTACACAGCATACTTCTCCATTTTGTTCATTTGTGGATTTCCATCACATAGAATTAGGCTCATCACACAGAATTAATATTAGTTTTTTTATTGTGACAGATTACCACAAATTCAGTGGCTTAAAATAATATGAATTGATTATGTTACAGTTCTAAAAATATGGATTTATTATTTCAAGTTTCTAAAGATCAGAAGTCCTAAATTCAAGGGCTGTGTTGTTTCCAAAGATGATAGAATCTATTTCCTTGCCTTTCTCAGCTTCCACATGCTGCCTACATTCCTTGGCTCATAAACCCTTCCACTTGCCATTCTAATCCCTGTGTCCTTCATCACACCTTCTCTGACTCTGACTTGTCTCTTGTTAGGGCTATTGGCGATTATATTAGGCCCACCTGGATAATCTTTCCATCAAAAGATCCTGAACCTAATCACATCTGCAAAGGACCATTTATCATGTAAGTTAACATATTCACAGAATTGAGAGATTAAGACATGATGTCTTTGAGGGGACTTTAATATGTTTGCAACAGCATCAGCAACAGCAGTGTTCCATGATTCATTGTTTGTATATAACACTCAGTGCTTCATGCAGTACATGCCCCTCCTTAATACCCATCACCAGACTTATCCATCCCCCTACCCCCCCTCCCCTCTAAAACACTCAGATTGTTTCCCCGAGTCCATAGTTTCTCGTGGTTCATCTCCTGCTCTGATTCTCCCCCTTCATTTTCCCCTTCCTTCTCCTAATGTCCTCCATGCTATTCCTTATGTTCCACAAATAAGTGAAACCATGTAATAATTGTCTTTCTCTGCTTGACTTATTTCACTCAGCATAATCTCCTCCAGTTCCATCCATGTTGATGCAAATGTTGGGTATTCATCCTTTCTGGTGGCTGAGTAATATTCCATTGTGTATATGGACCATATCTTCTTTATCCATTCATCTGTTGAAGGACCTCTCAGCTCCTTCCACAGTTTGCCTATCATAGACATTGCTGCTATGAACATTGGGGTACATGTGGCCCTTCATTTCACTACATTGGTATCTTCAGGGTAAATACCCAGTAGTGCGATTGCTGGGTCATAGGGTAGCTCTATTTTTAACTTTTTGAGGAAACTCCACACTGTTTTCCAAAGTGGCTGTACCAGCTTATATTCCCACCAACAGTGCAAGAAGGTTTCCCCTCTCTCCACAATCTCTCTAATCTAATCTCTCTGTTGTTTCTTGCCTTATCAATTTTTTATTTATATATACTTATTTATTACCTTATTTTAAAATATTTATTTATTTATTTATTTATTTATTTATTTATTTATTTAGGAGAGAAAGGGAGGGAGAGACTCTCAAATGGACTCCCCACTGAGCACAGAGCCTGAGGAAGGAGCAGATCCTAGGACTCTGAAATCATGACCTGAGCCTAAATCAAAGGTAGGATGCTTAAACAACTGAGAAACCCAGGTGCTCCTGAAGGACTGTTTGTTTTTTTCCCTTCTTACTTTTTTTTTTTTAAGATTTTAGTTATTAATTTGAGAGATAAAGAGACCAAGAGAGAGAGAGCATGGACAGGATGGGTGCAGAGAGAGAAGCAGAATCCCTGCTGAACAGGGAGACTGATGACAGGTTGGATCTCAAGAGTCCAGGATCATCACCTGAGCCAAAAGCAGATACTTAACTGACTGAGTCACCCAGTCTGTAGGGCTGGAGAACTGTTTTAAAATGTAAAATTGCAGGGGAGCCTGGGTGACCCAGTGGGTTAGGCATCCAGCTCTAGGTTTCAGATCAGGTCATGATCTCAGTGTTGTGAGATCAAGTGCAGATCAGGCTCAGCTTGGAGTCCTCTTGAGATTCTTTCTCCCTCTCTTTCCCCCCGCCCCTCCTCCCACTCATGCTCTCTCTGTCCCCTCTCTCACAAATAAATAAATAAAGTATTTTCAAAGTGTAACATTGTATCATTTCTTTCTCTACTTTTTCTGGCATGGTTTCTGTCGATCCTTTCTATTTTTTTAAATAATTTTCTAGTTTGTCTTCCTTTTTTGAGATTTCAGTTGTTATACAATTATTTCTTTAGTTTAAAAAATAGGCACTTTAACAAACTATTTAAATTCATATCCAACCCCTGTTTTATAATCAATTTTAGTAGGAAATCACAACCCCAACATCTAGTCCTAAGATCTTCACAGATTTTTCATAAACTGTTGAGTATCCAGGATGAAGGAATCATGAGCTGCAAAACTTGTTTGTGCATTTACACAATGACAGTGGCTGATCTTGGAAAATTCCACAAGAAATGTTGAAGAAGCACACTGTAACATAGGTGATGTTTTAGAGAAAGGGCTCTGTCTTCTGTACTATTGTTTACAAAATGGCACTCACTGAATATTCCTAAGGCAAGAGCTGCAGAGATGTTTTATAAAGCAGTGCTTTCAACCTATCTCTGGTGAAAGATTTTTTTCACTGTGTTGTTCACCTATATTTCATAAAATACAGTAAAAATGAATTACTAGAAAATGAAATAAAAAACAATGTCATGTAAAATACAGCCCTTATTTTTTATTAGATTCAACAGACATAAAGTTATTCTGCCAACACTTTGTAAAAAAAAAAAAAATGTCCAAACATTTGCTGTCATTTTTTAAACTTACATCATCAGGGGTACTGATCTGTGGACTACACTGTGAGTTGAGCACTGTGTGGAGTGGGGGTGGGGATATATTTCTACAGAGTCTCCTCTACTTGAATTACTTTTAAAGATGTTGAATTTTACAAGAATATGTTACAGAATCTTATTGAAAATTATTTTTTAAACTTTTTAAAAAAATGTTTTATGTATTTATTTGACAGAGAAAATGGGAGAGCACAGACACAGGGGAGCAGCAGAGGGAGGGGGAACAAACAGCCCCATGCAAGACTCGATCACAGAACCCTGGGATCATGACCTGAGCTGAAGGCAGTTGATTAACCAACTGAGTCATCCAGGAGCCTCTGAAAATTGTTTTTCAGAGACTCTGACCATACAGAAAGATATGCTGATAATGACTATGCCAGTCTTGGAAGTTATATGAGGAGAGATTATGCAATGGAAGCAAATGTTTTCTTCCTACCAAATAACAGTAATTATTTTGATAATGGTAATATCTTCTATTATAATGTGCTTCAAATTCATTTCAAATACTTTTTTTTGGAATCCTCACAACTTTTATAAGCTTGGTGAGATTTTTCATATTCTACATAGGAGAAAAACAGATACAGTGAGTTCTCATGGTTTTCCAAGATGATAAATCTCATCATTGTCAGTCATAGTTCTAGAACACGGGCTTTTTGCCTCTTGTTCTCTTCCAGGTTAATATAATAATTAACACTTGATTTGTTTTTAAAGATTTTATTTATTTATTTGACAGACAGAGATTACAAGTAGGCAGAGAGGCAGGCAGAGAGAGTGAGAGGAGGAAGCAGGCTCCTTGCTGAGCAGAGAGCCTGATGCAGGGCTCGATCCCAGAACTCTGGGATCATGAGCTGAGCTGAAGGCAGAGGCTTTAATCCACTGAGCCACCCAGGCGCCCCAACACTTGATTTTTTTTTTAATTTTACATTTGATTTTGAAATTTGAGTTGAGGAAATATTATTAAATTTGAATTGAGGAACTATTGAGAAAGGCTGTAGAAAGGAATGCTCTTTATGATGCTCATCTTTATTCATATGGAGGAGGTACACATTAAAAAAAAACACTGTAGTGTGGAATTCAGGGTGTTGGAATTAATGCAGCAGGGTTTAACCACAGTAAGTCCTGATAATACTATGGTCTGTGAGCAGTGCACTCCCTTGGAAAGAGTGCCACGAGTGACATGATACTATACAGATACAGGCTTCTGTGTGGAAGTATAACTCCATGGTTAGAACATTAAATTTAGTTAGCTCTCTCAGAAACAGACCTGTTCTTTTTCATTTTCATTCCAGAAAAGATTTTCAGGGATTTCTATTTTAGGTTCAGCTCTATTTTTAGGCTGAGTTAACACAAGTTAATAACTTAACACAACATCCTAGACATTCGCCAAGATGATACTTGAATGTTGCATTTTTGTGCTTACAACCAGACTTTGAGATGAAAAACAGATAGCTGCTGAGATCTCCAACCTGCACTGGTACTTCAAAGATTGGTGACTTGTTAGAACTGGTACTGTAGATAATAATTAATGTGCGTGTGTGCATGTAGGTGTTAGGGAGGGAGCTGTCCAGTGCCGGAAGACTGGTGCAGGATACACCGTGCCCTGAGGACACTTGGATTAAAGATTTGACCACTTCCAACATGTAAATGCACTGTGAGAGGGAGTCAACTCTACGGAGTATTAATTCTTTAATATCATTCATTTTAATCATATTCTCACCCTATTGAAGTTAGCCTCAGGAAGTAGGTTTTGAAGATGGAGATGAGATAGAATAAGGAAGAATGAAAAGAGGAACATTTTCTAAACTGTTCAATCTCCAACTTTTCTTTGAACCTCTTTTCCTTAATTTCCCCCAGAGTTCTCCTCTTTAAATTTTAATGACTCCAATGTTCACCATTTATGCAGTGACACACACTTCCTGTGCCCAGAGTGCTGAATATTTTCTTTATATGAGGCCACCCCCAGTAAAGCACTAATCTACCTTCTAGCTCACCAAATATCATCTATCTGTCTAAAATTCACTATTTTCAAAATTATCACACTTTTGTAAGCTGGTAATGAAACTCCGGTTAAAATAAGTAAAATTTGTATAAATGACAATTTATAACACTGCAAAGTGCATAAAAACCTTTTTTCAAAGATATAGTGGAGTTAGAGTCTTATCAAGTCCGTTAAAAATAATACACACCAGGGTCTACAGAACAAAATTAAAAGAAGTTCATATCACCTTATTTATTCTCTCTTTGGCCTATATTGTGGCTGGCATAACATATTTACATTTATTACAAACTTTTTGTTATATTTCCCCTGTCAATACTGTATTATTCATTTTGTTTTTTTTTTAATTTTTGCCAACAGAGACTGAAGTAGCTTATTAATACATACTATTTCCTGATTTATTTGTGAATATATTAGATATACCTGTGCTTGTACCAGACCTATGTTCTATTTCTCAAAAAACATTGAATTCTTGGACTGGAGGGATGACAAAAGGTTATCACATATTGTCAAATTTTTTTTTAAGATTTTATTTCTTTATTTCTTTATTTGACAGACAGAGATCACAAGTAGTCAGAGAGGCAGGCAGGGGAGGTGTCTGTGGGAAGCAGGCTTCCTGCTGAGCAGAGAGCCCAATCCAAGGCTTGATCCCAGGACCCTGAGACCATGACCTGAGCTGAAGGCAGAGGCTTTAACCCACTGAGCCACCCAGGTGCCACATATTGTCAATTATTATATTCAGCAAAAAGAAACCTAAATTCAAATTTATAGATTTTATTCTCATAGATATGTTGGGCTTAATGTAGAGCACGAAATGAGCCATAATGTGGGGTTTGTTAAAATTTAACATGGAGGCCACTAGGGACAAAGGAAGGTTTCAGAGAAGAGCAGAAAGGGCCTTTGAGGACCACTCTGCCTTTGAAATGGCATGGGAGTTGCCTTCCCTGAGCTCCTTTAGTCTAAACATCTGCCAGGTGATCTAAGAGATGTATACATTGTCCCTTAGGCTGTGTTTAGCAGAGATTAGAATATCTTTTCTTTCCTGTAAACAGATCCTCCTAGTTTCAGTAAGAACCCTTGTCACACCTAGTCAGCTTGAGAAGCAGTGATATGGATTTGTGATTATCCTGAAGGACCAACAAAAGTGGGAGCAAAGAAGAGCAAAGGGTCTTCTTCTCTGAGACTTGATCCCCTTGCCTTCTCCTCTCTTTCACAGCAGTCTGGAGTAATCTTTCACCCTTCCATACAGGGATTGCTGGCCATTTCCGGCAGAAATACATGAAATAAATTAGATTATTTATTTTGTTCTTCAGTGGTATACAAATATCTGCATATGATGATAGGGGTGTTGGCACTGAAAGAACTAATTGTACCTATCAGCAGATTGAATTATGCTATATATGAATCTTCTGAGATGATATCAAATATGTGATAATTCTGGATGTCTGTGTGTGTGGGTCTGTGTGTGAGGCCGACATCAGAGTATAATGGTTGAAGGCAGATGTGTGTGGGTAAGGGGTTAGTTAGAAAGGAGAGAAAAGAGACACTTGAAACATCTCATAATTCTTTATTTTTATTTTTTAATGAGATCATTTAGACTCTGAGGGAGTAAAATACTGGACCAGAGTCCCAAATAACAGCCTGTTTTTAATTAACACAGTTTTGACTATGCCTAAATGAAAGGGGAGAGGGGTTACAAAAAGAAAGAGAAGGATGGGGGTGGGGGTGGGGCCTGCAGAGGAATGTAGTCATGGTTGTAAAATTATACTTTGCATAAGTACTCTCATTATATTCCCTACGCCCTTGCTTTCAGGATTTTATAAGTGTATATACTTTATTTTATGGATGACATAAGATATTTTAAGGATTTTTTTTCAAGCCATAATCCTAGTTCAGTAATTGTATACACATTTTTTTTTACTATACATTTCAAAATCATGTCTTAATTAATTCTAAGACATTAAGTCTTCTGGTATTAAATAATCTTAGTCAAAATCATGTATTTTCCTTTTCTTAAAATTTTCTGTCATAACCTAAAGCAGTAACAATAACATTATATTGACTGGATTTTTATCTAATGATTTAGATCACAGTTTAAAACACTGCAGGGGGTCTGGGTGGCTCAGTGGGTTAAAGCCTCTGCCTTTGACTCAGGTCATGATCTCAGGGTCCTTGGATCAAGCCCCGCATCAGGCTCTTTGCTCAGCAGGAAACCTGCTTCCTCCTCTCTCTCTGCCTGCCTCTCTGCCTACTTGTGATGTCTGTCTGTCAAATAAATAAATAAGATCTTAAAAAAAAAAAAACAACAACAACACTGCAGCATCTCATGGTCATCATTAGGAATTAAAACCTATAATTTTGGCAAATTATTGGCTGACTGATCTGTATTTAATTATATTTAGATCTACATTCAGTTCTTTTCTTGCTTTTCTTTTCATTCTATTCTCCTCCTCATTCCACTAATTAGGTCTCTTCTCTAGGAGTTATCCTTTAACAGAATTACCTGAGAATTTGCTAAGTTGGAGATTCCATCCACACTTATAAAAGTATAATCTCTGATTCAGTAATACATATTCCTCAGATGATACTTATAAAGAAAACAGTTTTAACACTTAAATCTTAGTGATATAAATAATATCAATTCAGTTATTTACACAAAGAAGTTAATAATTTAAAAAGGAAGGAAGGGAATTAATTTAATGGACTGCTATTCTGGCTATTATTTCCATTTTACAGTAAGACAGCTGGAAATGAAAGAAAATAAATATGTAGATACAGATTTTCTTTTTGTGAAATTTAGCTTTTTTTTTTTTTACTACAGATAATAATACTAAGCCCAAATTATTATTGATGGCAGATTTGGAAGCTTTTGAAATTAAAAATTTTGATTGATAATGTGACAGATAATTCAATTATTTGTAAGACTTGCACAGCATCACATTTTTTTAAATAATTCTAAAGACTTTGCAAGATATCAATTAATGTTCAAATCCCATTAGCAAATTAATTAGAATGTAGTTAAAGATCTGCCACAGAGATTGTAGAACAAACAAATCAAATAATTTATGACTACCCACCAGTGACAATAAAGGAATGTCCATTGGGCTCTAGGGAATTGACATATTATTAATTAGTGTTAATTTAGTTGTTCTTTTGCTGTTTAATAATTCATATAGTATGACTCATATTGTATCCAATAAACAGAAATTAAGTACAGTTGACCCTTGTACCACACAGGTTTGAACTGCATGGGTCCACTTAAATGTATTTTTTTCTTTAAATACAGTACAGTACTGTAAAAGTATATTCTCCTCCTTATGATTTTCTTACCAGTATTTTCTTTTATCTAGCTTTCTTTATTATAACAAGATATAATATAATACATATACAAAATATGTGTTAATCAATTGTTTATGTTACTGGTAAGGTTTCTGGTCAACAGTAGGCTATTATTAGTAGTTAAATTTGGGGGGAGGCAAAATTATAAATTATATAAATTTGGGGGGAGTCAAAGATTATAGATTCGCAACTGTATGGGGATCATCCTAACTCCCATTGTTCAAGGGTCAGTTGTGGGTTTTGTACTTCTTCTTCTTTTACTCTTTCTTACAGTTCCATTTTCCTTTCTAATTATAATTTTTAATGCATTAACACTTTATTTTTATTTTTAAAATTTTTACTGAAGTGTAACTAACATATACTGTTATATTAGTTTCAGGTGTACATGATATTTAACTATAAATGTTTTAGTTTGTAAACCAGACAAAAAAATTTTAGATTGTCTTCTAAATCCTGCCATAATTCTATGTAAGTTAGAATGATATAAGTAGCAACTAAAAATATCCCAATTTAGATTTGTCTTAAGTCTAAGTAACTTATCTCACAAAAATGGGAACCCAAACATGATGAAGTTTTCAGGATAGGTTGAGTGAGTGGCTCCCTGTTTTCAAAAAACCAGGACCTTTCTATTTTCAGCTCTGAAGTTCACTGGGCTAAATTTATTTTAAAAGTTGTTCCTCTCTTGATTGCAAGAAAGCTAGCAACATCTGTCAATGCTATAGGCTTTCTTATCCATTTTGTAGCATTAAAGATGACCACAAAAACTTGACCCTCCTTCCATCTTGAGATCAAGACTCTAACCTCTTCTTGAATCTGGGTGGGCTCCCTGACTAACTGAGCAGTAGAATATGGCAGAAGTGATTCTGCACCTGCTTCCAGGACCATGATGACTGGTAGTTTTGACTTCTTGTTCTTTGAACATTTGCTTTTCGAAGCCAGTGGCCATATTATGAAAAAGCTCAATCAGCTCTTGGAGAGGCCCACATGAAAAGGAACTGAAGACTGCCAGCGAGGTTCCCAGGGAACAGCCAGCACCATTTTACAATTCTTGTAAGTCAACTGTCTTGGAAGTCAGTTTTCTATTCTTACTCCAGCTGACCAGCTAATGCCACATTGAATACAGACCAAGGCAATCCCCACCTAGCCTTGACCAAGCTGCAGATTTGGATAATATAAATGATTGTCGTTTTAAGCACTAAGTATGCGGGAGTTTGTAATAGCAATAGATAATCACAAGAATCATCCTTGTCAAGAGATAGAGAAACATAAGTCCTTGTGTTGTAATGGGCTAACATAGTCTCAATACTCACCCTGGGAGTCACTTGGTGATGAATTCCAAAGTTGAGTGTCTTTGCCTAAACTAACTTAATGCCAAAGTGGAAATGAAATCAGTTTTTATAGATGCACCTGGTATACGGAGCCGGGCTAGATTCATAAAGGAAGGAAGAAAAATTGATAGTGAGAAAAATCCATAGTGTCCATTGTTATCTATATACT
The DNA here is from genome assembly GCA_003697995.1 of Taxidea taxus jeffersonii. NCBI lineage: Eukaryota > Metazoa > Chordata > Mammalia > Carnivora > Mustelidae > Taxidea > Taxidea taxus. The sequence goes on along the minus strand of ML109785.1, from coordinate 28,375 downwards.
TTCCTTTAGGAAGATAGAGAGCCCATATTCCATTATTTAAAACAGAGATGTTGGAACTTTTATAAATGTCATTAAGTCATTAAGGTAAGGAGGCACTAATAGAACATAGAGAGATTTATGAAAGACCATGTTGAAATAGAAGATCCATCATTTGGAAACCTTATTCTAAGAGAAAAGGTCAGATTTAGGTGACTCAGAAATTCTAAAGGCTTATTCTACTTTGCTTTTGAAAAGACTCTCAAAAACACAACAAATACTTGCACAATATTAAGAAAAAATAACACGTTCTAGATCAACTATCTAGGTAAATAAAAATCATGCCTTCATGTCTAGGTGAGAGAAAAGATGCCTGAGCCCTTAGGCCAAAGAGCTGACTTACAAATGAATTTTGAGAACTTTTCTTTCACAAGGCAGATAACCTATACTCAGTACATGCTTTCCCAATTCTCCAAGGGTAGATTATGAACAGGAAGATGGTCCAGTTTTAAAACTAGAACATGAAAATGACATTCACTTTCTATGTGAATCACTTAGTTTTTTAGCTTTCTTTATTCATTTGTGAATGACTTGTTGAGCAGTTATGCTATAATAGACATTGTACCTTCATCTATAAAATTTTAATTGCTGTCATTATATGAGATCCTGTTTATTTACAAAGTTTTTTTTTTAAGATTTTATTTATTTATTTGACCAGAGAGAGAGTGCACACACAAACTGGGGGATCAGCAGGCAGAGGGGGAAGCAGACTCTGCGCTGAGTCAGGAGCCCAATGTGGGAGCCCAATCTGGTACTAGATCCCAGGCCGCTGGGATCATGACCTGAGCAGAAGGCAGACACTTAACGGACTGAGCCACCCAGGTGTCCCTATAAAAAGTGCTTTTAACAATGTTTGATTATTATTCGTATGTTTTAAACTTTCACACACCTCTAGCTAGAGAGGACTCAAAAGCAGAATACCAAATGCATCTCCAAGACAAAAAAAAAAAATACCTTAACGGTGAGTAAATTCAGAATTATCAAAGCAGAAGAGAGACCACATACCCAGTGTCCTGTGGCATGAAATGTGATGCTCTGGAACCACTTCTATACATAACATGGAAATTTGAAACAATATGGTTTATCTTTCCATTACTCATGTAGGAGAAATGCACTGAACACAGAGGAGGACAAATTCATTAACTTGAACTCTAGGGCTTTGTGAGTATTTTACTTTATAACAAGACTTTTATTGAATTATGTATTTTTAAAAAAAGGAGTCACCTGAAAATTAGAAATAATAATTTGTTATTTTAATCAAGCTTGTAGAAATAAAAACTAGCCAGGTCTAATGTCTTTAAAACAACTTTACAGAGGTTTTGTTTTTGAAATCAGTGTCAGGTCTTCTTTAAAGGACTCAGGTCCTCAGACTAGGGAAAAAAATGGGGTTTTATGCCTTAGATGATAGTTGTTTCTTCTTTATTATGCTCTTTCTTAAATGCTGTTGATAATTTGTCCATGACTTTTTGTTTATCCATTTATTTAGTTTATACCAAGTTATGAGCACTATGCTTGGTGCTGAATAAATTTGTTAATAAGGAATGAATTTATTTTCTTAGCCTTTTAGGGCATGGTGGCGGGGGGCAGGGGGAGGCGGAATATTATTTTAACTAGATTTCCATGATGGAATTGAGTGCTGTGACTTGTAATTATAAATCAGCCTCACTGATACCCTGATTTTAGTCTTCCTTGATTTCCCATTAAATTTAGTCTGAAGAAACACCGTGAATGGAATTTTCAGCTAGCATTAGAGTTACCAGGCATACCACCCAAACAAACATACACCCAGGTTTATTTCCACTTATCTTTGCTGAAAAAAAGAGAAAAATACAGAGATCCTTTTATAACATATGTTATATTCCATTGCATGGTTGCCGGGACATCTTTCAAGGGACATTTTTACTTGACAACATCTACCTTTTTCTCTCCAACAGAAAAAGCAAGGTTTTGACCTGACAGCAAATGCTTTCTTCCACCGTTGCTACAATTTTCACTCCTGAGTAATCTGGATTGCAACAGTAACGAGTAGCTTTGAAGAACTGAGGTGGAAGGTAAAAGGTTATTTTGCCCCAAATGGAAATCTCCAGCTGTCCCTGTGATAATCGAGAGGTCTACAGTAATAAGTGATTCCAACAGAAAGAATATCCTGAATGTGAAATGAGAGCTTTGATAGGTTGATTTGTGGTATAAATGAACCGAAGAAATACACACATTCTGAACTGACTCGCGGCATGCTCTTAATAAAAGGTGAACACTTCAGATTTCATACCGAGGGCTTAGGCAGTGCAACTTCCAAATGAAATAACTACTCCAAAGATCTTTTGCTCAGCCGGAGAATTTTGTACACAAACAGGGGACCAGAGGTTACCAGAGAGACACCTTCTCTGCAACAAGTATGTGTTTTAGATGTAGACGATCCAGGTTCAAGTCCCTTGTTAGTCCTTAGTAGCTGAGCAACTTGAGCAAGTTATTTGACATTTTTGAAACACAGTGTTTTCATCTGTAATAAGAATGTTGGTTGTACTAGTAAACAATTGAGAGATGGCTCAACTTTCAGAAATGTGGATAAAAATACAAGCAAGATTGGTCTTTTTTTTGTTTTTTAAGATTTTATTTATTTATTTGACAGAGAGATCACAAGTAGACAGAGAGGCAGGCAGAGATAGAGGGGGGAAGAATACTCCCCGCTGAGCAGAGAGCCCGATAGGGGGCTTGATCCCAGGACCCTGAGATCATGACCTGAGCCGAAGGCAGAGGCTTAACCCACTGAGCCACTCACCCCAAGGTTGGTCTATCTTAAAGAGAAATAAGAAGCCAAATTTTCCTGTGAAAGTCATCAAGAGTCCAATTTTAGTTTACATTCAAATATACTCAGGTTTGGAGTACTAAATCTCTGGCCTACCGACTATGTCAATCCAGTCTTGCTAATTTACTGATTCAAAATTTAGTTCGCTAATGTATAAACTTTTGGATTTTGGAGGAATTATTGAGACAAGATAATGAGATCATTCATATAGTGTTTAGAATGGTTTTTGCACATTGTTCACACTTAAACAACTAATAGTAAGTATTTAATTTCAGTTAATAAAATGGTCAATTGAAATGTTAGTTAATGAGGAGAAAATGAATGAAAGAGAAGAAAAAAATACAAAGACCAGTGTTATCAGCGTTAAGGTCCAAGAACGCACAGTAGGCCAACTGACCCATTCTTACTGACAGCTATCTCCCTATAATGAAGATGTTTACATCAGGGTATATATATGTTTGATATTATTAGACATTCAAGTATTATAAATAATACCTTTGTCTTTTGATTTCATTTTCTCCAGGCAACCATCTATCATCTGATTTCCCACTGACTTGCATAGAGGAAACAAAAATGATGGTCTCTCCAGACCCAAATAAATATCTGATCTTGTTATTAAAGTTTTCACTGAAATGAATCCCCAGATCTTCTGAATTTATACATTAGTCTTTGTACATGTCAGTAGAAGAGTCAGCCACTCTAGGCTTTATAGCTTCTGGATATACAATAAAATTTCTTAATGCCTCAGTCTGAGAACATGACTATAATAAACTGACAGTAAGATATGGTTTCTATTTAGGGATCCATCCTGGAAAAACATGTTGTTTTTCTAATACATTAGAAAACTCTAAAACCACAAGCCTGCTTTCCCATGAATATTGTTTTAATTAAGTTAAAAATATATTTGGTTTTATATATATATATGTATATATATATATTTGGTTATATATATATGTATATATATATGGTTATATATATATATTTGGTTATATATATATGGTTCAGTTATAAAGTAAAAATGATAAAAATTTCATTGTATTTATATGAATTATGAGGCTGATTACAAAATAATTAGTAATGAATATCTTGTCTGCCACAATTAGGGGATGTACTGAAGTACGGACAGGATTACATTTTATTACTGGAATACAAATATTGCCTTTTAATCTCACACTAAGCAAATTGTAGGATTAAAAATGGAACTTAAGACAAATATTTAAGATTTTGACAATTTTATAACCTAAAAAAGACAGAGGTACATTGCTAACACTTTCTGAATGCAATTATTTGGAGGAGGGCTGGTTTGACTTTTAATTACCTTTATTATATCTCTATAGAAATATATAGACAAATATGTAGACATAACTACTTTTAAAATCGATGTTACTTAGCATTTGTCCATCCTCAAGGGATTTGTTTTTAATAAGTAACAACTCATAATTAGTGTATCAGATTATAGCATGTACAGGTTGCTTCCAAATGACATTTGTGTCAAACAAAACAATTTGTTTTGTTAAATATTTTAAACTACATCTGAAACTAATGATGTAGTATAAGTTGGCTAATTGAATTTAAATTAAAAAAAAACATTTTTTAAATAATCATCTTGGACGTTATTTGTAAAACCGCTTTGCAGAATTTGTAAGTAGGTTTATAAGTAAGGATAAGCTTCTAACAAGCTCTTATTTAAATTTTCATAACTTTAGACTTGTATAATCTGAAATAGATCAAGTTCAACTGTAGCATCTCAAGTGAAAAGAGTACTAGTCACAGAGGAAGAAGTTGATACCTGATAATATGGCTGCAGAATTATTGTAAGATTGTTGTTTTAGCAATGCACTTATAAATAATGTATTAGAAATACTAATTTAGAGCCTATGTAATAAATCTTCTCTATACTGAGATATATAATATATTGTCATTTATGTTAATTAAAAAGGTTAGAATTAGCATCAATTTTCAGATGCTAAGTAAAAATAAGAAAAATTATCAGGTAAACAAAAGTATAAATATTATTCAAAATATGGGAATGTGCAAATTATTTAAAAATATATTTAAGAACACTAAAAGAATAATCATAATTGATACATGTTAAATTAATGATGAATCATTCTTATTTACTAAATGATTCTCAAGTTAAATATTTTAAAAAAAATACATTTTATGAATCTTCTGTTTATAGGATACGGTACACTGAGTCAAAATGCTGTCTTCTTTTAAATTAAGAAAATCATATTTGTCTTTAATTCCGAGGGCTTCTTCAATTTGCCAAAATATGAATTTATTGGTATATAAAACTTTATATATCATTAAGTGAATAAATTCAAATCTTTGCTTACAAAGACTTAATCTTTTATAAAAGAGTGATGGCCTGTATTTCAAAAGTTTAATTATAATATTTCTTTAAAAATAATTGGTATCTTAGAATTTCAAAATAGTTCTTACATGCAATTTGTCATTGATAATAACCCCTAAAGATGAAGAACAGGTGTTATTATTCCTATTTTAAATTTGTGAACATTGAAACTCTGAAATATCTCGCAGCTTATCCAAGGTGAGTTAGCTAATGTTTAGGGAAACCACCAACTGTTTGACTCTTATTCTGATGCGCTTTTTTTTTTCTTTTAAGATTCTAATTATTTATTTGAAAGAGAGAACATGCGCTAGAGAGAGAGATTGAGGGAGAGAGAGCATGAGTGGGGGGGTAGGAGCAGGGACAGAGGGAGAGGGAAAAGCAGACTCCCTGATGAGTCACCCAGGTGCCCCTCTGGTGCTTTCCCTGTAATATTAATGAATTATGTGAAATGATGTGATTTCTATAACATAATAAAGAATGCTTCAAGTTCACATGATGATTAATTTGATTTAAAATGATGTGATAAAATCCAATAAAACATCATGATTTCTATAACATAATAAAGAATCCTTCAAGTTCACATGATGATTAATTTGATCTGGAGTGCCTGGGTGGCTCAGTGGGTTAAGCTTCTGCCTTGGCTCAGGTCATGATCTCAGGGTCCTGGGATCAAGCCCTGCATCTGGCTGTCTGCTCAGTGAGGAACCTGCTTACCCCCCTCTCTCTCACTGCCTGCCTCTCTGCCTACTTGTGATCTCTTCTCTGTCAAATAAATAAATAATAAATAAATGTTTAGTTATTATTGTTATTTAAATAAATAAATAAAATCTTAAATACATACATATGTATATAAAAGGGATCAAATTTTGCATGTATATGTGTGTGTGTGTGTGTGTGTGTGTGTGTGTGTGTGTGTGTGTGTGCATGGTGTCAGTTAACATTTAAAAGACAATCCATGTGTACCCAATTATAACTTTGCTTATATGCTGCAATCAGGGTGTTGTTTTAATATTTGAAATGGAATTTGGAAGAGAGGAACTGGCTTTTATAACATTTTACATAAGCTGAAACAGTAAGGAAATGCAATCATTAATGATTTTAAAAGGAAGATATCTTTTTGTAGTTTTCCTACATTAGTTGCTGTAGGAATAAATTCAAATGACCATTTTTCTAATTATTGTTCATAATATCCTTCCACACAAACAAATAATTGGCATTTTGTTTCCACAGTCATTCTTTTTCTTTTTTTAAGATGTTATTTATTTATTTGACAGACAGAGATCACAAGTATGCAGAGAGGCAGGCAGACAGAGAGGAGGAAGCAGGCTCCCTGCTGAGTAGAGCCTGATGTGGAGCTTGATCCCAGGACCCTGAGATCATGACCTGAGCTGAAGGCAGAGGTCTAACCCACTGAGCCACCCAGACGCCCCTCCACAGTCATTCTTTGAATGCTTATCCTGGAGACACTTTTCCCCTTCTTGTAACTGCGGAGGAAGCTCTTGTGGTCCCTGAAAACCAGCTTTGCTCTAAAACAACCACCACAACCAAACTCACCTCAGTGGTTAGATAAAAGTCTTCAGGATTGTTCCAGTCTAGACACGATTCATTAAAAAGGTTTTGCAACTTCTCAATTGTAAACACAACAGGAGAAAAGAATCAAGAAAAATACAATTCTCTAACTCAGTCTTAAAATAATTACAAAGAAAATTAGTTTCATCCCTCTGGCCTCCTTCAACAACAACAAGAACAACAACAACCACAAAATGGAGAGGGGAAGATCACCTCCATTCCCTTTCTTAGCTACATGGGTAATACATAACACTTAAAGAATAATACTGTGCCCTGGCCTAATATAATATATATATATATGTATATATATATATATATATACTGAATAAGAAGTGCATAAAATTATATGCAGAGCAGATTTTGTGGATTAATAAGAACTTTCTCACTCTATTCACACAGAGGTTATTTTCCTCCTATGCTTCCCAAATAAGATTGTCTTTTGTAGAGTTAGTAAATCTCTTTCCATCAACATAAACTAAAGTTCCACCCTGGAATCTGGCCTTGCAAATCAAACTTCAAAGTGACACGGGGAAGATATGACAAAGAAGTTATTGAAGATCAGCTTAAGAGAAGCATTAGAAGGCAAAGCAGGTAGAGTTGACTTAACTGTTTGCAACATTTGAGTCAAGTTCCAAGTTACTTTTTAACGTTATAATGAGGTATTCAGTTCAGTAACATCTGGCACTCTACATTTTCAGTACATTTGCTGAAGGAATGGAAAATGAAATTTCTTACCTTGTAGTTACAGTTAAGCAAGAAATACCTAGCTGCCCTTCTAATCATTTTGTCTTCTTAAAAAAAAAAAAAAAACATAAAAGTGATTCATTCTCTGGGCTTTAGCATAAGAATGAATTGAATTTAAACCCTGGTTTTATTTTACTACCTGGAAAATTTGGGGCATGTTAGCCTAAATCTTTTTCCTCTCTCTTTTCCTCCTATTCTTGCTCCCTTCTTCACTCTCTTCTTTCTGTCTTCTCCTCCCCTCCCCTGCCCCCTCTCTTCCCCCTCCCTTCCCCCTCCCTTCTCCCTTCCTATCCCCTCCTCCTTCTACTTCCCTTCTCCTCCTCCTCCTTCTTCTCCTTCTTCTCCTCCTCTTCCTCCTCCTCCTTCTTCTTCTTCTCCTCCTCCTCCTTCTTCTTCTCCTCCTCCTCCTTCTTCTTCTCCTCCTCCTTTTTCTTCTTCTCCTTCTCCTCCCCCTTCTCCTCCTTCTTCTCCTTCTCCTCCCCCTTCTCCTCTTCCTCCCCC
>ML109785.1:0-19963 GCA_003697995.1 Taxidea taxus jeffersonii | reverse complement strand
TTCTCCTTCTTCTTCTTCACAGAGAAAGTCATGTGTGCAATTTATTTAATTGAAAACCACAAGTTTAAAAAGGAAAGTCATCATCCTCTATCCTACCATTCCCAACAGCTGAATCCTGCTTCTAAGAAGCAAGGACTTTTCTATTTACTTGGATTTTCCTTAAAAATGTGTTTTTCTTCTTCCATACAAATTTAAGGATTTTTGTTCCATCTCTATGAAAAATGTCAATTACATTTTAATAGGGATTACATTGAATATGCAGACTGCTCTGGGTAGCATAGACATTTTAACAATATTTGCTCTTTCAATCCATAAGCATGGGATGTTTTTCCATTTCTTTGTGTCTACCTTAATTTCTTTCATTTTCATAAATGTTCTGTAGCTTTCATAAATGTTCTGTAGCTTTTAGAATACAGATCCTTTACCTCTTTGGTTAGGTTTATTCCTAGCTATCTCATGGTTTTGGGTGCAATTGTAAATGGGATTGATTCCTTATTTTCTCTTTCTTCTATCTCATTGTTAGTTTATAGAAATGCAACTGATTTCTGTGCTTTGATTTTGTATCCTGCTATGTTGCTGAATTCTGGAATGAGTTCTAGCAATTTTGGGGTGGAATCTTTTGGATTTTCCACATAAATTATCATGTCATCTGTGAAGAGTGAAAGCTTGACCTCTTTGCCAATTTGAATGTTTTTTATTTCTTTCTGTTTTCTAATTGCTGAGACTAGAAAGAACCCTGAATAGCCAGAGGAATGTTGAAAAAAGAAAACCAAAGCCGGTGGCATCATAATTCCAGACTTCAACCTATGTTACAAAGCTGTAATCATCAAGATGGTATGGCACAAAAAAAGACATAAATCAATGAAACAGAATAGAGAACCAAGAAATAGACCCTCAGTTCTATGGTCAACCAATCTTTGACAAAGCAGGAAAGAACATCCAATGGGAAAAACACAGTCTCTTCAACAAATGGTGTTCGAAAAACTGGACAGCAACCTAGAGAAAAATGAAACAACCATTTCTTATACCATATATGAAAATAAACTCAAAATGGATTAAAGACCTAAATGTGAGACAGGAATCCATCAAAATCCTAGGGGAGAACACAGGCAGCAAACTTTTCAACTTTGGTCACAGAAATTTCTTGCTAAACACATCTCCAAAAGCAAGGGAAACAAAAGCAAAAATGAACTACTGGGACTTCATCAAGATAAGAAGCTTTTGCACAGCAAAACACTCAACGAATCTAAAAGACAACCTACTGGGAGAAGATATTTGCAAGTGACATATCAGATATTGGGCTAGTATTCAAAATCTATAAAGAACTTATCAAACTCAACACTCAAAAAACAAATAATCCAGTCAAGAAATGGGCAGAAGACATTTCTTCAAAGAAGACATACAAATGGCCAAGAGACCCATGAAAAAATGCTCTGTATCACTTAGTACCAGGGAAATTCAAATCAAAACCACAATGAGAGGGGTCTGGGTGACTCAGCCCCAATAAATAAATAAAATCTTAACAAAGTACACCATGAGATATCACCTCACATCAGGCAGAATGGCTAAAACTAGCAACTCAGGAAACAACAAATGTTGGCGAGGTTGTAGAGAAAGGGGAACCCTTTTACATTATTGGTGGGAATGAAAGCTGGTGCAGCCACTCTAGAACACAGTATGGAGGTTCTTCAAGAAGTTAAAAATAAAGCTACCCTACAACCCAGGAACTGCACTACTAGGTATTTATGCTAAAGATATAAATGTAGTGATACAAAATGGCACTTGCATCCCAGTGTTCATAGCAGCAATGTCCACAATAGCCAAACTGAAGAGTCCAGATGCCATTAACAGGTGAATGGATAAAGATGTGGGACACCTGGGTGGCCCAGTTGTTAAGCATCAGCCTTCGGCTCAGGTCATGATCTCAGGATCCTGGGATCTAGCCCCACATTGGGCTCCCTGCTAAGTGAGAAGCCTGCTTTCCTCTCCCACTCCTCCTGCTTCTGTTCCCTCTTTTGCTATGTCTCTCTAAAATGGAATATTACTCAGCCATCAAAAGAATGAAATCTTACTACTTACACTGACATGAATGGAACTGGAGGGTGTTATGCTGAGCAAAATAAGTCAATTAGCAAAAAACAATTTTCATATGGTTTCACTCATATGTGTAATATAAGAAACAATGCAGAGGATCATAAAGGAAGGGAAGGAAAACTGAAGGGGAAGAAATCAGAGAGGGAGACAAACCATGATAGACTCTTAATCATAGGAAACAAACTGAGGGGTGCTGGAGGGATGTGGGTGGGGAATGGTAACCAGGTGATGCGCATTAAGTAGGGCATGTGATGTGATGAGCACTGGATATTATATGCAACTAATGAACTACAGAACTCTATAACCTGAACTAATGATGTACTTATATGTTGACTAATTGAATTTAAATTAAAATAATGTGTTTTTAAATAAACTACTTTTAGGTTTACAGAAAAGTTGAAAAAGGTTGTACAGAAAGTTTTCATATACCCTTCACCTAGTTTCTTTTACTGGTAATATCTCATGTTAGTATGTTATGTTTATATTTTCCTGCATGATTGTCTAATGTCCTTTCTCTCTTCCAGGCTACCATCCAGAATATCACATTACATTTAGTCATAGGTTATTGTGGGTTCTCTGGGTTGTACCAGTTTTACAAACTTTCCCTGTTTTTGATGACTTTGATGACTCTGAGTAGTACCAGTTTGGTTTATGATGTTTTCTCATGATTAGATTGGATTATGGGTTTTGAGGAGGAAGACCACAGAAATTAAGTGACATCATCATACCATATCAAAAATACATACTATCAATTAGAATCGCCACTGTTGATGTTGATGAGGACCATCCAGCTGAAGTAGTGTTTGTCTCTTTCTTCACTGAAAGTTATTCCTCCCCTAACCTCCATTCCATATTGTACTCCTTGGAAGGAAGTCATTGTATGCAGCACACACTTAAGTGTGGAGAGCTATGCTTCATCTCTTGAGGGAGATGTATCTATATAAACTATTGGAATTTTCTTCATACATTTATTTCTTTCCATGTATATGTATATTCAGGTATTTATTTACTCCAGAATGACTTATAGACATTTATTTTATACTTTGTGGTATAATTCAATAGTACTTGATTTATTATGTCTCAAATTGTCCAACTGCAGCCATTGAAACCTCTTTCAGGGAAGTGATGCCTTTTTGACATATCCACATCAATGTATTATTATTGTTGTCATTGTTGCTGCTTGATTTGTTTTATTTTTGAGTATGTCTACTTTATGACACCATGAGATGATGCTCCAGGATCGTCTTATATATTTCCAGTCCCAGTCTTTGAATCTGACATTTTTTCAAGAAGATCTAGGTCTTTTTTTTTTTTTTTTTAAGATTTTATTTATTTATTTGACACAGAGAGAGAGAGAGAGACATAGTGAGAGAGGGAACACAAGCAAGGGGAGTGGGAGAGGGAGAAGCAGATTTCCCACTGAGCAGAGCACCTGATGCTGGGCTCAATTCCAGGACCCTGAGATCATGACCTGAGCCGAAGGCAGACACTTAATGAATGAGCCACCCAGGCGCCCCTCGGTCCTTTTATTAGAGAAAATGTTAGCAATCTAGATTTATACACTAGGTTTGGTCTTTGCCACTGTACTGTTTGTGTTTCTAGGATCTCTCAGATGGCAGAATAAGAAATACATTTATGTAGACGAATCTGTGAATTAGTATATTTAGATATCTTATATCTAAATAATTGTGCATGTAGCTATCTATATCTATTTTAAGCTAAAACATGAGTTCATACTGATGAACTCCACCTTTAATTCATTAAATTTAATTCATAACTCTATAATTTAATTCATTTAAAAATGGATCAATCTAGCCTCTTCCCCTTGTTTATCTCTAAACTCACAATCAAAGAGAAACCTAGTTCAATGCCCACCATTCATTTACTTAATTGTTCAATTCTAGTGCATGTGTATGATAGTATTAGAATTGCTCATCTGTGTCATGATGAGAAAGAACTTTATCAACAGAATACAATGGTTTTGTACAGCTTCTTTTGCTTTTAATCTTTCATAATCCACTTATTACCAGAGTCAGGTAAGCATTTCTCCCTCCTCCACTTTAGAAAGGTTGTTTCATACATGTGTAATATAGTTAGATTTTGGTATGACATTCTGCATCCCAACATCCTAAAGGGTTGTTTTTTGTTTTTTTTTTTAATTTGCATACATGAAGCTTCACTCTTATTATCTTACTGTAAAGTTCTATGCATTTTAACAAATTTAGAGCACCATGCATCCGAAATTACAGAATCCCACAGAACAAAATCACAGACTTAAAAATAATTATGTGCTTTATTCATTCAATTTTCTCCCTTCCTCCCCAAACTCCTGGTCTAGTAACCACTAATCTTTTTACCCTTAGCTATAGCTTTGCTGCTTCCAGAATGCTATATCCTTGAAGTTATATGGTCAACCACCTTTGCAGTTGACTTCTTTCACTGATCATATGCATTTAGCATTCATGAATGTGTTTTAATGGCTTGATAGCTTATATTTTAATCACTGAATAATATTCCATTGTACAAATTTATTATATTTTATTTATCTATTCACCCATTGAAGAGCATCTAAGTTACTTCCAATGATGATTATGAATAAAGTTACTATAAACATTCATGTGAAGATTTTGTGTGTGTGGACGTAAGTTTTCAAGTAAGTTTTGTAAATAATCTGGAGTGTATTTCCTGGATCATACGGTAAGACTATGTTTAGCATTGTAATAAACTACTGAACTGTTTTCAAAGTGGCTCCAACATTTTGCATTCCCATTAGCAATAAGTAAGAGTTTTTGGTGCTCTCCATCCTTACCTAGCAATCGGTACAGCCAATGTTGTTTGGATTATAGACATTCTAGAAACTGTGGAAGAATATTATATTGTTCTTTTAGTTTGAAAATTTCTTAACAGCATACAATATTAAGCAGCTTTTCATGTGCTTATTTGCTATATGTGTAGCTTCTTTAGTGAGGTCTCAGTTCAGGTCTTTTGTTCATTTTTAAATTAGGTTGTATATTGTTGTTGTAATAGCTGTTTGTATATTTTGGATATAGTCCTTTATCATACATGTTTTGCATATATTTTCTATTGTCTGTGGCTTGTATTTGCATTCTCTTTCATTATAAGAGAAGGAATTTTTAATTTTAATCTGGTTTAATTTATTATTCTTCCATTAATCATACTTTTGGTGTTATATCTAAAATATCATTGCCAAACCAAAGATCACCTAGATATTTTATTTTTTTGGTCTGGAAGTTTTATAGATTTTCATTTCACATTTTTATCTATGTTTCTTCATTAGTTAGTCTTGTGAAAGTTATAAGGTTTATTTTTCTGCATATGAATACACAACATTTGTTGAAAAGCCTATTTGTTGAATTGCCGTTGTATTTTTGTAAAATGTCATTTACTACATTTATGTGGGTCTTCTGGACTCTGCTCCCTGTTTATATCCTTACACCAATTCTATGCTGTTTTTATTTTAGCTTTATAATAAATTTTGTGTGACTTCTTTATAATAAAAAAACTTTTATAATTAAGGTTGTGTGACTCCAACTTGATTTCTGTTGTTCAGTTTTGTATAGTTATTCTAGGTCTTTTGTCTGTATCTTCACAATAAGTTTGTGGGTATGCATAGATTAGGTTCTTGAGATCTGATGGGATTGTATTAAATCTATTCATCAAATTGAAAAGAATTAACATCATAATAATACTGAATTTGTAGGAATCTGCATGTAAGTCTTACAGATATTTTGTTAGATTTACACCTAAATATTTTTAAGGGGAAGTCTGCTATAAATTCCATTTTTTTTAATTTCAAAAATTTCAAATTTCTAGCTGTTCATTGCTGATATATAAGGAAGTAATTGACTTCTGTAGATTAGCCATGTGTCTTTGCTATAGTAACTTATTCTAAAAGGTTTTATTTCTTTATTTTTGTGGATTTTTTTAGACTTTCTACATAGGCATTCACATAATCTGTGAACAAAGATGATTTTATTCCTTCCTTTTCAATGTATATACCTTTACTTCTTATTCTTTATTTACTTTTATTCCTTATTGTACTCGCTAGGAATCTAGTATGTTGCTCCATATGATTGATAAGAAAGGATATTTTTAAGGTGAAGGAATTCAGTTTCTCACCACTAAATCTATAGTTTAGGTGAAGTTTTTTTTTTTTTTTGTAGATGTACTTTATCAAGTTGAGAAAGCTCCCCTCCAATTATTGTATATAGAGTGTTTTTATCTTGAATGAGTGTTAGATTTTGTCAAATGCTTTTTCTGTAATAATTGATACAATCATGATTTTTCTTCCTTAGCATTTTTATATACGGTGGTAACCTCATAGGAAGACTTAAAACAGTGTTTCTTCTGTTTCTATATTCAGGAAGGTATTTTATGTGTAGAATCTTCTATGTGTATTTCACAATGGTTATTCTTTCATTTTATTTGACAAAGCCTTAAGCCAAAGTCTTTTTTGACTCTTCTTGTCAAAAGACAATCTGGTGTGGTTCCTGGAGGTAAAACTATTGAAAAGATGTCCCCTTTTACCATCAACCACACATGCAAAAGATTGCAACCACCAAGAGATTTTTTTCACTTTTAAATTAGTCTATACCCAATTCTTCCTATCAGCTATGGTTCCAGTCTCTAGTCCAGATAATAGCCCAGATAAGCAGCAATCAGCTATGACTCTCTGCAAACACCTGCCTCTATATTTTAGGGTGACTGTTTGCCTGAGACCTCATTTATTTCATGGATTCTATAAAAGTCATTAATTATCAGCTTTTATTTCAGTTTTTTAAAAAGATTTATTTATTTATTTATTTTAGAGAGAATGAGTAAGCTGGGGTTGGGGGGTGGCTGGAGGGGCAGAGGGAGAGGAAGATAGAGTCTCAAGCAGGCTCCACTCTGAGGACGGAGTCCAACACAGGGCTTGGTTTCATGACCCTGAGATCAGGATCAGAGCTGAAACAGAATCAGATGCTTAACTGACTGCACCAGCCAGTTGCACCTTAGATTTTTCTTAATGAAGAATGGGAGCGATGCCTTCTGAGCTCTTTATATGTTGGAGCTGAAATTGGAAGAAAACAGTAATAGAAACGTTCTAAGTTTTTTCCTCTAGAAAATTATCTGTGAAATTTTTCTTACAGAAGATGAATTTCAAGACCTTGCTCAAATACACATACACCTGCAATCACATGTTCCATTTTTAAAATGTGCATATATGTATTTTTTTAATTTTTATTTATTTGTCAGAGAGAGGGAGCGAGCACAGGCAGACAGAGTGGCAGGAAGAGGCAGAGGGAGAAGCAGGCTCCCTGCCGAGCAAGGAGTCCGATGTGGGACTCGATCCCAGGATGCTGGGATCATGACCTGAGTGGAAGGCAGCTGCTCAACCAACTGAGCCACCCAGGCATCCCTAAAATGTGCATATATTGTAAATTTTATATATGTCAATATTTAATACTGAGGTTATTATAAAACAGAGAGGAGGTTGTTTATAGCTGAGCCATATATAACATAATGTAGGCTTTATTTCATGAAAACTTATTTTGCTTTTGTTATTATTTTCCTTGAAATTAATAATTGCCTTAGTTTCCTTGCTAATTTTCAAAAGGAAAGAAATTTTAAAAAGGAAAGAAAAAGAAGAAAGAAAGGAAGGGAGAAAGATACAGAAAAGAGAAAAGAAGGGGAAAAAAGGAAGAAACCTAATAAAGTTTCTCTCCATGTAGTTATAAGACTTTTTTTTTTTTTCTTTCTCCACTCTCAATTTTTTCCTACATAGCATACTAGAGGCCATTATTTCATTTTCTTTACTTTCAGTCAAAATATGTAATCTCTTCATTCCTGATATTACTGCTGGGAATCCTGATGACATCCTATTTCTCTTTCTTTGTGCATGATCTGTTTATTCTCTCTGGAAGTTTTTGGTTCTTGTTCTTATCTTTAATGACTAAAACATGGATGTTAAAATTAGAGAGGAATCTACCATATGAAGCTACTTTTAGGATTAAATAAAAATATAGGTGAGAATACCTTAATACAATAACTGGCCAATTTTGCAGATTAAATTAATATTCATGATAATAAAACTGACTATCTTAATGTTGCTTATTTTATTTTTAATATTTTATTTATTTATTTGGCAGAGAGCAAGATCACAAATAGGCAGAGAGGCAGGCAGGAAGCAGGCTCCCCACCGAGCAGAGAGCCTGATGCTGGGCTCTATCCCAGAACCCTGAGACCATGACCTGAGCTGAAGGCAGATGCTTTAACCCACTGAGCCACCCAGGCACTCCAATGTTGCTTATTTTAATTAGATATCATGAGATTTCATTCTTTTATACATTTAAAAGTAATACTGCTCATTTTTATGAGCAATTAGAGATATCCTTGAGGTCAATAGAACTTTCATTGAACTCATTCAAAGACTAAAGATAATAAATCCCTTTATAACCATTGTATGTAGAAAGCAAACATAAGATTTGGTAACAAACAGAGTGGGTTCCGAATAGCAGTGCAACCACAGTTAAGGATGTGGTATCAAGAAAAATATGAAAAGTCATTTAATAAGAAATTCTTTACTTCCTATGTTTAGTGCAAGATTACATAAAATGTCGACTGTTGAGAACTTGAGCCACGTGGATGACACAGCATTCAAAGATGTTAATTTCCTCTTTTTTTTTTTTTGTTATTTTATTTTTTGTTAATTTCCTCTTAAATTTTATTTCTATATTCACTAATTTTCTTTAATTTATGGGACCCATTCTATCATCCAAAAGTTTGCATTTGACTCTGTATATGCTTAATTAAGAGGAACATAATCCAATAAAAGCTTACTAGAATGTTAATAAGTCAGCATGACCATAGAGTTAGGAAACCTGAAACAGTGTCATCAGAAAGTGATAAATATATCTATTCAAACTTAATAACTCAAGGATATCACTGACTAATACGACATCAATTGTCAAAATGTGTTTGAAAAACTAGAAGTTTCATTGTAGTTGCAGAAAACTGAAATAAATGTTTGGAAACAACAAAGTTTGACAAAGCATAAGTATATTTATATTTAGAATAGAACTACCTAGATTATGAGCATCATTTGTGTATAGTGTAGTGACACTTTTTTTTTTTTCTACAAAGATATTCAACCATTGGAAAAGTTGTCAAAGAAGGATTTCAAGCCCAGCTGGAGTAGTGGTTTGACAATTTTATAATGCATAATATTACTTGGAGTGCCAATTTAAATTCAGATTTCTGGGCTTCACCTTTTTAAGAGTGTGATTTTATGGGTGATTTTGAGATGTGCTGCTGATGGAAGGTTGATACAAAAGCATTTGAGAAATTCTGGTCTAGGGGTATGACATGATGAGTTCTAAGGTTTATTCCAAACTTTGTATGAACTTTGTATGCCATGAATTTAATAAGATAAATACCTCTAGCAGAGATGTGATTCAGTCTGGGTCTCAAATGATGAGTATAATTTCACAGTGAATCTCAATATTGTACAAAATTACATTGCCCTGACTTACATTATATAAATCAGAGGACAGATAAAACTTTAACAGCAACTAACTTTTTAAAATATTAGTGATCCCGTGGTAGGAGAAAAAGAAAATATTTGACCTAATGACAGTATCTTTTCAGTTACCAAATTTTAAACATAATAAAGCAGAAATCAGATGATATTTATTCTTTCTGAGACAATATATAAATGGTACTTAATATAACCTACATTAATAAGCATTGATATAATTCTAACATTGCTAAGAAAATTGCAATACTTATTTCAGAATACATTTGCTTCTTGTGGTAAGAAAAAACATGTTTTAACAAAAGTATTAATTATTTGAAAACTGGCACAAAGTTAGTACTGTACTTTTGAAAATTGACAATTCTTTCAGTCCAACTGGTTGGAATTAATAACAATAATATTTTATTTCCATAAAACCCATTACTTATTAAGACTACATAATAGGTGGAGATATGAGACTCTCACAGCTCTATGATTTTTACCCTGGGAATATAAGATTTTTAAATTTAACTTTTCCCTGAATGCATTTAAAATAAGGAGAACAAGGATTTTATGTGCAATTCCAATATTTTAGAACATGTAGCAGTAATTCATATCTATTAGATAGTTAAAACATTACTACTATGTTTTTGTGGTATTATGTAACTAATCTCCTCTTCATTTCTCATTCTATTATCTTTAAACAGTCAAAACCAAGAAGTAAAATCAGCAAAAATATGGCAAGATGTCGATACTTTTGATACTAAAACAGGCATCATGCAAAGATTTTGTTATAGTAATGAATATTTGAGATTTAAAATAATATGATTTCCAAAAAAATAAAGAAATAAGTGAAATAGAAATCTATTATATTTTAAATTAGAGTGCCTCCCACATGCCAAAATTGAAAACGGTATAATCTCAATTAATAAACAACTGTTAGCCAATGTATCAGAACCACTACTTCACAGAAGAGACCCTAAATTAGCAGAGTACAGTTGTCTCACATTTCATGTATCCTAGTAGACAAAGAAAATAATTTCTGATTTCCAATAGCAGCCACCCATGCAAATGAAAGTTGGTCATTTAACTTGGGACTCTTCCATTTTCCTCATGTTAGAAAAGTCTCATCAATCATATCTTTTTTTTTTTCTTTTCACATTTTTCATATCCATTTCATAAGATCAGCACTCCTCCAAAAGCCAGCAAAGAACAGAAACCCTATTTCTGGAACCACTATGGTATCATCAAGAATAAGGAGAATTCCAGGATTGGATTCTGCCTTGTGTTTGAAACCAGTAAAGAAGTTTTAATAACCAAATGAAGATTACAAAACGGTGGAATAGTATATGGATTTGTCTATATGCCGAAAATCCAAGAGAGGATCCTACTGAGAAAAAGAGGTTCTGGCTAACTCTGAAATTGTGCCTTTTATTAAGACCCGTTGTCCAATATATTATTTTTCTGTAACCAACATAGACAATGGATCACATCAGTTCCCCAACTAATGGCTTCAAAGGAAGAGTTTAAAGTCCTATCTTAGAGGGTCTGTTAGGTTTAGTTTTCCTTGATATTGTTAATTTCTCCTTCATATTTTTAATTTTTTTGTCCCTTAACTTTTCAAAAAAATTTTATTTATTTTATTGGAGAGAGAGAGTGCAAGAGTGAGTGGTGGGGAGGGCCAGTGGGAGAGAGAGAAGCAAGCTCCCTGCTCATCAGGAAGCTGGATGCTGAGATCCATCCCAGGGTCTTGGGATCATGATCTGAGCTGAAGGCAACTGCTTAACAAACTGAGTCACCCAGGTGCCACCCCCCCATGCCTTTTTAAAATTTTTAAATTTTATTTATTTTATTTTTATTTTCTAAGGATTTTATTTACTTATTTGAGAGAAAGAGAGAGAGAGAAGGAGCAGTGGGTAGGGGCAGAGAGAGAGGGAGAAAAAGAAAAGAAGACTTCCCGCTGAGCAGGAAGCCCAAAGCACAGGGCTTGATCTCAGGACCTGGAGACCATGACCTGAGGTGAAGGCAGATACTTAACTGACTGAGCTACCCAGGTGGCCCTATGACTTCTTTTTAATTGATAAATTCATTAGTTCTATGTTCTAATTTGTAAATATGCACTTTAACTATGCCTAGGCTAGTTGTTACTCCAGCTATTGGATATACTTTTTAATTTTAGTAAATGTATACATGTTCTTTCCAGTTACTGGTTATTTTTTTTTTTATGTCATCAGGTCTTGATACATAATCCTTTATTTTGTTTCTTTACTTGTGCACTATTTTATATGCACACTATTATCCCCTCAAACATATTGGGGACTTTAAACTTACTGAGCTTTTGTTATCTTTTAAGTTATTGTGGCTGTTGCCTACATACCAGTTTGCTTTATAGTGGGAATTAGAGATAAAGTGAAAATGGCCAGAAAAAGACAGCTTGTCTAAAAAATGGCTGGTGAGTGAAACTAAGTGCCAGTTTCCCTTATTCAAAACTTCTGAGGGCACATGAGCCCTCGGGTAAAAAGTGAGAAGAACGATCTGCAGAAAACTTTTTTTTTTTAATTTTTTTTTAATCTTGAGAGCGTGGGACTCAGGGAAAATACATTCCAATAAGTCAGGGGACTTCATAGAAAAGTAGCTTAACCTCAACCAGTGACCCTTACTGTCATCTACAGTGTATCCCTGTGGAAATACTCTGGAGAGTTGGGAGCCATTTGAGCACACTGGCCACCTAAATTTATAGAAAAAAAAAAGACAGAAAAAAAAATAAATGCAGTAAAATATAGAAGAAGAGAGACTTCAAAATTTGAGGTCTTTCATTTAAGTCCTTTTTAAAAAAGACTTTTATAATTTGGGGAAAGTGCATTTCTGAATTTTCAAATCTATAAGATGAAGATTAAAATGCTATCCTAGATTCCAAGAAGGTCATAGAGACATGTTATTTGTTGTAGCTTTGTGGTTCTTTGGAAACTGTAGAGACATTAAAAATATACATTATTATTAAAGTATAACAGAAAGAAATCCAGAAAAAAACCCTAATCATGCGTTGCCTAAATCCCACTCTGAATTGGTAGTGCCTTAAATAATAAAGTCCCACTGGAAATAGAAGAATATGCATTAATATGCTTTTAGATATATGTGTTTTTTTAATATGAACAACAATACTTCTAGGTTCTCCTAGGAGCTAGTTAAAGAGTTACTCATAGGATTGGGATATAATGCAGAAGAAATCTGAATCCACTAGATTTAGGATCTATCACAGCTTTGACATTCACTAAATTAGTGACCTCTAAAGATATGATAGCCTTAGAAACTTCATAGGGCTATTATATTAAATGTGAACAAGTTGTGTATGATTTTTTTCAAGTTATGTATGATTTCTAACACATGAATGG
Source organism: Taxidea taxus jeffersonii (assembly GCA_003697995.1). Classification (NCBI taxonomy): domain Eukaryota; kingdom Metazoa; phylum Chordata; class Mammalia; order Carnivora; family Mustelidae; genus Taxidea; species Taxidea taxus. The sequence continues at coordinate 6,964 of ML109785.1, read as the reverse complement.
CACATAGTAGGCACTTAACATGTTATGCTATTATCAAGGAAACAAAGGAAAATAGACAAAGTAAATTTGCTAGTTCACCTCACTCACCTTCAACCAAAACTTTCCTTCCAGTCAGTGGGGGAAGTGAGTCATTCAACTCCCTGGACTTTGGGATCACATTCAGATGGTCATCTCTGTAATGAGAGCACCAGCATGGAAATCCATTGCTTTGCCATTAAAGCACTGGACCAGCACAGGAGAGAGTTTCAATTACTTGCAGGACAGATGTCTTGCCAGTGGTCATGAGTATGTGCTCCCTTTTAGTGTCTGCCCACAAAGCTTATGGTAGCTTAAACTTGTAAACTCTTCATCACGGTTCCAAACTAAGGAAAGTCAGTTTTAATGGGATCCCTTTCCTGATGAAAACTGCAATAATTTGTGAGACTGAGCCTCCCGTTGTTCAGGTTGTGACTGCTGTTCTTGGTGCCTAATGAATCACTGTGCAACACCTCATTGCATGTGAATTTATGCAAATTGACAATTAAACAAGGGGTTATTTTAGTCAAATCAATCAGATATTGTATCTATTTGAAACGATAATGTAAGCATAATTGATGGTGCATAATTAATGATTAACCAAGGCTGCTAATAATTAAATGATAAGAAGGTATGAGAGGAGAGAAGCTCCAAGTAACTAGGGTTCTAAATGAGAAACTGAAGGCTTCTGCTTCATTTCCTGAAACCCCTGAAACCATTTCTTGCTTCATTTATAATCATATCTCCATCTCCTAAGCCTGAATATTTGCTCATTGCTCTTCAGGAAACTTCTTGAGGTACTGCAGTGAATGAATATGCTGGTGGTACAGAACCTTGATGGAGCTGGAGTCTTGGATCTTCCTGTATTGAAATGCTGGCTCTAATATTAACCAGCTGCATGACCTTGAGAGTGTTATTAATCTTTGTGAGTTTTACATTCCTAACTTACATAATGATTACGGTGTTATGGTACCATCCAAGTATGATTATGGAGAAGAGTAAATCAAATATTAAATGTAAAGGTCTTAAATGTTTTCTAGAAACTTATTATGTACTAAATGAATGTTTACTATAATTATGATTATGATTACTTTTGAAACCTCTTTGGTTCTCTTTTTCCCACAGGAGAGATCACATCATGATAAGAATTTAAACTGTATTACTTCAACTTTCCAGTTAATTCTAGGATGAGAAACCCTTGTTAAAAAATATGGAGTCGTGGGGTGCCTGGGTGGTGTAGTCAGTTGGGCCTCTGCCTTTGGCTCAGGTCATGATCCCAGGGTCCTGGTACCAAGCCCCACATTGGGCTTCCTGCTTGGTGGGGAGCCTGCTTCTCCATTTCCCTCTGCTGCTCCCCTTGCTTGTACTCATTCTCTCTCTTTGTGTCAAATAAATAAATAAAATCTTAAAAAAAAACATGGAGTCACAACAGCAGAGGCAGAGTCCATGAAATAAATAATTGATAATCTAAACATCATTAAAATTAAAAATGTCTACCCAAGAAAGACAATGATAGGAGAATAGGAAGTCAAGCTACGGACTGGGAGAAAATATTTGCAAACACATATATGATAAAGAACTATTATCCAAAATATACAAAGTACTCATCAAATTCACCAATTAAAAAAAAATTGCAGCCTGACTAAAAAATGGACAAACTACCTTAACAGATACTTTACCAAAGAAGATATACCTTTGGTAAATAGACATATGAAAAGGTGCTTATTATGTCATTAGATAATTACAAATTAAAATAGTAATGAGAAACCCCTATAAAATAATAATGAGAAACCCCTATACACCTATTAGAATGGCCACAATCCAAAAATAATGACAGCACCAAATGCTGGTGAGGATATGGAGCAATAGAAACTCTTATTTATTGCTGGTGAAAATGCAAAATGGTATAGCCAATCAGAAACAAAATTTGGTAGTTTCTTACAAAACTAAACACTCTTACCATACAGTCAACAATAGCATTGCTTGGTAGTTTGAAAAATGAATTAAAAATTATGTTCATGGAAAAACTTACACATAGATATATATAGCAGATAATCACTGAAACTTGCAAGCAATATAAATGTCCTTATGTATAGGATGCCTGGGTGGCTCAGTCCATTAAGCATCTGCCTTCAGCTCAGGTCATGATGCCAGGGGCCTGGAATCAAGTCCCATGTTAGTCTCCTTGTTTAGTGGGGAGTCTGCATCTCCCTCTGTCTGCTGTTCCCCCTGCTTGTGCTCTCTCTTTCTCTCTGACAAATAAATAAATAAAATCTAAAAAAAAATAAATGTCCCTATGTAGATAAATGGATGAACAAACTGTGGTATATCCATGCAGTGGAATATTATTTGAAACTTAAAAGAAATGAATTATCAAGCTATAAAAAGACATGAAGGAACTTTAAATGTATATTATTAAGGGAAAGAAGCCAATCTTAAAAGACTACATCTTGTATGACTCCAGCTATATGACATTCTGGAAAAGGCAAAACTATGAACATAGAAAAAGATCACTGGTTTTCAGGGGTTAGTGGGGAAGACAGGAAAATTGTGGGACAAAGGAATTTTTAAAGCAGTTAAATATTATGTATGATAGTATAATGGTGGATACATGTCCCTATATGTTTGTCCAAACCCACAGAAGGTACAACACCTAGAGTGAACTTTAATATAAACCAGAGATTTGGGATGATAAATGATTTGTAAATGTACATTCATCAGTTGTATGAAAAACACCACCCTAGTGCAAGATGTTGACAGTGGGGTGTTAGGTATGTGTGAGGGTGGGGGTACATGGGAACTAGCTGTATTCCACACAATGTTTCTGTGAAACTAAAGTCGATCTAAAAATGAATGAATGAATAAATAAATAAATAAATAAAATCCATTAAAAAACAACAAAATGGAGTCTAAATCCCTTCAATGTTTGTGGTAACAGCTCAAATCTCATTTAATGTTATTTTCCTTGCCCCTAGAACTATCAAATTTAATTTCTTTAATAGATAAAGGTCTATTCAGATTGACTATTTTCTGTGAGTTTTGGCAGCTTAGATCTTTCAAGGAATTGATCCATTTAATCCAAATTAATCCATTTAATTTATCCAGTTTAGGAACGTAGAGTTATTCATAATATTCCTTTATTATCTTCTTAATGCCCATGCAATCTGGGATGGTGCCCCCTCTTTCATTTCTGATATTGGAATTTGTGTCCTCTCTCATTTTATCTTAGTTAGTTTGGCAAGAAGCATATTGATTATATTGATCTTTTCAGAGAACCAGTTTTTGGTTGTGTCAGTTTTCTCCATTGATTTGCTATGTTCAATTTCATTGATAAATCTCCTCTAATTCTTCTTCTTTTTTTTCTTCTCCTACATTGCTTTTAATCTGCTCTTTTTTTCCTAGGTTGCTAAGGTGGAAACTTAAGTCATTGATTTTAGATATTTCTTCTTTTTAAATATATGATTTTAGTGTCATAAATTTCCAAACACTACTTTTTAAAATTATTTTTTAATTAAAAAAAATTATTAACATATAATGTATTATTAGTCTCAGGGGTGCAAGCCTGTGAATCGCCAGGTTTACACTTCACAGCACTCACCATAGCACATACTTTCCCCAATGTCCATAACCCAACCACCGTCTCCCTCCCCCCCTCCCCCTGGCAACCCTCAGTTTGATCTGTGAGATTAAGAGTCTCTTATGGGCCAAACACTACTTTTGCTGTGCCCACAAATTTTAATGCATTGTGTTTTCAGTTTTCATGTACTTAAAAAATAGATTTTAAATTTCCCTTGAGGTTTCTTCCTTGACCCTTGTCTTATGTAGTCGTGTGTTATTTAATCTTCACATATTTGGGGATTTTTCCAGGTATTTTTCTGTTATTCATTTCCAGTTAAATTCCATTATAGTCTGAAAGCAGACAATGGATGATTGTTATTCTTTTAAATTTGTTGAGGTGCATTAACAAGAAAGTAGTTTATCTTGTGAAGTCATGAGTGGTGTCATGTGAGTTTGAGAAGAATGTTTAGTCTCACGCTGTTGGATAAGATAGTCTATAGAGTGTCCATTATATCTATTTAATTGGTGTTTTTATTGAAGTCAACTATGTTTACTGATTTTCTGTCAGCTGAATCTGTCCATTTTGGATAGAAGTGTTCACATCCCCAGCTATGATAGTGGCTTCACATGTTTCTCCCTTCAGTTCTACCAATCTTTGCCTCATGTAATTTGTTGTCTATTTTTATGCACACATGTGTTAAGGATTGCTGTGTATTCTTGGAGAAGTGATCCCTTCACATTATGTAAAGCCCTTCTTTATTTTTAATAACCTTACTTTGAAGTCTTTTTTGTCTAAAATTAATATAGCTATTTCTGCTTTCTTTCCATTTTTTGTTTGTTTGTTTGTTTAGATTTATTTATTTGAAGAGAAAGAGAGGGAGACAGGAAAGTGTAGAGGGAAGGAAGGGAGAAACTAACAGACTTCTGCACATGTCGCTTAACTGACTTTGGCACGCAGGAACCCCTATTCCTGCTTTCTTTTGCATAGTTATTAGTATGGTGTATTCACTCATGTACTTTTTGTCTATAAGTATGTTTATATTTAAGGTTGGTTGCTTGCTGGGACACCCTGGTGGCTCAGTCGGTTAAATGAGCAACTCTTGATTTTGGCTCAGGTCATGATCCTGGAATAAAGCCCCATCTTAGTCTCCACACTCAAGCATGGAGTCTGCTTGAGATTCTCTCTCTCCCTCTCTTTGCTCACCCCCTCCACTGCTCATGCATTTGCCAACCCATGTGTGCTCCCTCGCTCTCTCTAAAATAAATAAACGATAAAAAAGAATAAAGTTTGTTTCTTGTAGAAAACATGTAATTTCATTATTTTTCAACCCATTCTGATGATCTCTGATTTTTTTCTTATTTTTGTCTTTCATTCCTTTCCTGTCTTTTGTGGTTTTAATTGAACAATTTAGATAATTTCTTTAATTAATTAATTAATTTTAAAATTTATTTATTTGATAGACAGAAATCACAAGTAGGCAGAGAGGCAGAGAGAGAGGAGGAAGCAGACTGTCTGCAGAGCAGAGAGCCCAATGCGGGGCTCGATCCCATCCCACGACCCTGGGATCATGACCTGAGCTGAAGGCAGGGGTTTTAACCCACTGAGCCACCCAGGTGCCCCCAATTTAGATAATTTTATTCTCTCTCCTTTCTTAGTATATCAGTTATACCTCTTTACTTCTTTTAAAGGTTCCTTCCATTACTTCAGACCCTGTTAAATTTCATCTTCTGGAATTTTCTAAATCCTGAGTGAGTTATCATTCTCTGACACCACTGTATTTCTTATTACACTACAAAGTGTTTTCTGGTATCTGTAATACAAGTACAGACACCAAAAAGGCATTGCTGAATTATTATGTAAATAAAAATTCCATACATACTCTTGCATAAGTTTCTTTCCAATTTAATGTTAAAGCCATTCACTGAAATTTAATACACACTTTGTTAATTTCATTGGTGCTGCATAATAACCATGCTAAACTCTGTATATTTCAACAATAAGCTTTTGGTCACGTCATGAATCTGAGAGTAAGAGATTTAGATTGACTTTGGTTGGGTATTCCCTCCAGTCTCTGCTAGGTTCAGTCTCATTCCTGGGGTTGGCTGGCTGTCATCTGACTGAGAAATGTAAACTCAGGCATATATATATTTTTTAAAGATTTTATTTATTTATTTGACAAAGAGAGAGATCACAAGTAGGCAGAGAGGCAGGAAGAGAGAGAAGGGGAAACAGGCTCCCTGCTGAGCAGAGAACCCAATGTGGGACTCGATTCCAGGACCCAGAGATCATGACCTGAGCCAAAGACAGAGGCTTAACCCTCCGAGCCTGCTGGGCATCCCCTCAGGCATATTTTATTTTATATTATTTTATTTTATTTTTATTTAGGCTTTTTTTATTTAAAGATATAATGTAACCCCACCACCCTCTCCCACCCCTATCTCCCCCCACCCCCCTCAGTTTGTTTTATGACATTAAGAGTCTCTTTTGGTTTGTCTCCCTCCTGATCCCATCTTGTTTCATTTTGTCTTTTCCTACCACCTTAACCCCCACCCCCGCTGCATCTCCACTTCCTCATATCAGGGAGATCATGTGATAGTTGTCTTTCTCCAGTTGACTTATTTCGCTAAGCATAATACGCTCTAGTTCCATCCATGTTGTCACAAATGGTAAGATTTCATTTCTTTTGATGGCTGCATAGTATTCCATTGTATATATATACCACCTCTTCTTTATCCATTCATCTGTTGATGGACATCTAGGTTCTTTCCATAACTTGGCTATTGTGGACATTGCTGCTATAAACATTCGGGTACATGTGCCCTTCGGATCACTACGTTTGTATCTTTAGGGTAAATACCCAATAGTGCAATCGCTGTGTCATAAGGTAGCTCTATTTTCAATTTTTTGAGGAATCTCCATGCTGTTCTCCAGAGTGGTTGCACCAGCTTGCATTCCCACCAACAGTGTAGGAGGGTTCCCCTTTCTCCACATCCTCGCCAGCATCTGTCACTTCCTGACCTGTTCATTTTAGCCATTCTGACTGGTGTGAGGTGGTATCTCATTGTGGTTTTGATTTGTATTTCCCTGATGCCAAGTGATGTGGAGCACTTTTTCATGTGTCTGTTGGCCATCTGGATGTCTTCTTTGCAGAAAAGTCTGTTCATGTCCTTTGCCCATTTCTTTTATTTATTTATTTATTTATTTATTTATTTATTTGTTTATTTCACAGAGAGAGAGAGAGAGAGATCACAAGTACGAAGAGAGGCAGGCAGAGAGAGAGGGGGAAGCAAGCTCCCCGCTGAGCAGAGAGCCCGATGCGGGGCTCGATCCCAGGACCCTGAGATCATGACCTGAGCCGGAGGCAGCGGCTTAACCCACTGAGCCACCCAG
>ML109783.1:118410-160316 GCA_003697995.1 Taxidea taxus jeffersonii | reverse complement strand
TTCAGAGCCATAATCTCATGTGTGTCTGCAGTTAGGAGCAATTCTGACACTCCTTTGATTCCCACTCCGGTAGCTGGATTAGAATGGGAGTGAGTGAAAAGGACATTGCAATAGGATTGGCCTCTAATGATGTTAAAAATATTTTTTAATAAATCAAAATGCAAACGTTAACACATTATTTGTGATATGCCTCATGGCTGATTGTGATTCTCAGTCCACACCATGGGGGGGTGGGGGTGGGAGGAGCTGGAAGCCATTACAGAGGGGACCCTGAGGGCTAGCCAGAAACCTCAAGCTGCCAACCTTGCTCCTCCCTCCCACCCCATCCCCCACTTGCAGGGGCAAGCCCACAAGATGCTACTCTCCTTGCCCTTTAACTTTTTGGGTCTGGAATTCAGGACAAAGCACATCTGAATCTGGTGTTAATAACCCTGCCACATCTTGGAGTACCCCATTTACTTGGGCATTTTGACAACTCTATTTTAAAGAAAGGCATTTATTTGTTTAGGGTTGGTTTTTTTTTTTTTTAGTTTTTGGGGGGAGGGGTGATTTTAGAAATCAATTTATTTGTAATAATTGGCTCTTTCAGTTTTTTGATCAGAGTAAGTTCAAGTGCCTAAAAGTAGAGGATATATCTTCATCCCAACTGCCACACACCCCTCCCTTGCTTCTCTCCTCCCCAGCACTGTATGGGCTCTGTAAACACCTTCGGAGTTTCTTCTGTCTCTGCTTCTTTCTTCCCTCACTTACTCCCTCCAGGAAGGGTACTGTGCTCTTGAGTTCTTCTATTACAGGGCCTATTAGCATGCTGGCTTTTGCCAGCCTGCTTACTCCATCCACAACATAGGTCTAGAGAGTCCAAGAATTCAAATTCTGCCTTCACCCTAGGGAGTGGTGTGCATCCATGACGGTCCTTCGGCCCTTGCCCTTTGAAAGCCCTGACCTCAGCTTTCCTCTCCTCAGAAATGCCAAAGAAAAGAGATGAAGTTGGCGCAGGTGACCTGTTTCTTCTCTAGTGGGCCGAACTAGTCTCTCAATCCTCAAAGAGCTGTTTCCTTTCCGGAGGTGGGTCCCCGCCCCCCCTCCCCCCTCCCCCCCCTCCCCCCCTCCCCCGAGAAGGATGTAGCGACCAGAACACTGTACTTGGAGTCAGAAGGGCAGGCTGCAAGTTTAAACACCACCACTTATCAGCTGCGTGACTTTCAGCAAGTCACTTTAGCTTTCTTATTACTTACCACGGAGTGGCTCGCTTGAAATGAGTGTGCCTAGACTTCGTTCCATTAGCATTCTTTAAAAAAGAAGAAAAAGAAGAAGGTGATTACAGGAAGTATCTACTGACCCGTTTCCAGCAGAGGTTCAAGGGAGGGCCTCCCAGGACTGGTCCCAGGCGCCTTCCCGGGAGCCGGCGGAGCCTCGCTGCTGGTCTTGATCGCCCCTACCCCAGTCCACCCCAGGCACACTGCGGGCTTGACAGGGTGTAGCTCTTGAGAGAGGTTTGAGTTGTTGGAAAGCTCCCGACAATTCCAGAGGGTCAGTCACTCCCACTTGCGCACTGTAATGCGCTTGTCAGACGGGCCAGACAAGCCCGCCTCTCCTCGGTGGGGCCCCCTTCCCGGCCTCACCCCCAAACTCAACCTCCTCCTTCGGGAAGGGTAACAGGGGAGGACCGCAAGTCTCTCCTATGCCAGTGCCGCCCCCAGCCTGCGTCCGGCCCTTTGCGCCCTTCTCAGCCGGCACTCGGGCGTCCAGGAGCTCCCCCTCCGGGCGGCGCGGGGTGGCCACCCGCGGGGTTGGCAGCAGCACCCGCAGCGGGGCGGCCCCGGCGACTCGCCCGCCCATGTGCGTGGAGAGGAGCGAAGCTCTAGCAGTCGCAGCGCCCGCGCCTGCTGCGTGCGTGTGGGTGCCTCACCTACGAGGACGGCGGAGGCAGTAACCCGAGTCCCGCTGCCACGACCCACATTTGCATAATTTGGCTCCCTCCCCCCCGCCTTCTTTCGGACTCAAGGCTGGAGATGCGAGTCGGGCTCCCCTCCGAGGCGTCGTCTTGCCGGTGGTCAGCGCGGGGGCCGCGGGACGGGCCGGAGCGCAGGCGGAGTGGGCTGGCGCACGTGGTAAGAGCGCAGCTTTCTTTTCTTTCTTTCTTTCTTTCTTTCTTTTTTTTAATAAGAAATAGGACTTTGCATGTTTACACCGAGCGTGGGGTATCTACAAGGGCGCTACAATCTCCTTCCTTTCCCTTTTATTTTTATCTCCAATTGGAAAAAGAGCGCGCAGTGCGAGCGGTAAACTTTCCCAATTTTTTTCTGGGCGTTTGGTCAGGAAAGTGGCCGGCCGCTCGAGAAGACGATTCCGCGGCGGGCAGGGCGAGACGCGACGCTCGGGCGGAGGAGCAGAAGCCGCTGCCGGCCTCCCCCCGGGCCCTCACCGCCGCGCGACCGCCCGGGTGGGAGCGGCTGGCTGCGGCGGCGGCCGCGGCAGGTGAGCGGCGGGAGAGCCGCCTGCAGCGCCTAGCTTCCTCCACGGCGTGGCGTCGTGGTTCTCGCCCGCCCGGGCCCCCACAAGGCTGGGGCGGTCCCGGGCCGGGGGCGGGAAAGGGCCTGGCCCGGCCAGGCCCCAGAGGCTGCCCCCGCGCTCCATCCCAGGTCTTGGCGGCTTTGGGGCGCAACGGAACCGGGCGGGCGGCGGCTGGCGGGCTTGGGCACCTGGGAGCAGCTTCCTGTGGGGCCCGGGCCAAGCCGGGAGCACTGCGGCGGTGGGACGGGAGGCGGGAGCGGTGCGTGCAGCGAGCCAGAACCCACCGCGTTATGGACCTCTGAAAAGTTTTTTAAAAATTGCTTTGGGATCTAAACAGGAAGGTTTCCATCCGGGACAGTTTTGTTGTTGTTGTCGTCGTTGTTATTTTTTACTCGAAAAGGGAAACGCGTGTGGGGGTGATGGCGGCTCGAAATTGGCCTTAGCGACGCTGTTTGCTGTCACTCGGGATCTCGCTGGGCTCACCGAGGTGGCTCTTGGCTAGGCAAAGCAACAAGATTCTTCCAAAGAATCTTGTGCGTGTTGTGGAGTAGGGCTCCGGGAGGGCAGGGCGTACCCACCAAGAGTAGGCGCTCGGGGGTCGGGGGCTGCCGGTTCGGCGAGAGAAGGTGAGGAGGGGTGTCTTAGCAAGGTACCCAAGTGCAGCAACCCTCCGCGCGCTTGGCGGGCCCCGGCGCTCTGTTGGAGAGGCGGGCGCCCCGGCGCGCTGTCAACAGGGAGGTGTGTAGCGTAAGGTGTGCGAGTGGGTGTGTGAAGAAGGCAGCGGGGGTGGGAGTGTGTGTAGCGGAAGTGGAGCGTGTGTGAGTGTAAGAGTGTGTGTGCGTGTGTGCGGCGGGGCAGGGTGAGTGTCCAAGCCTCCATCTGGACGCCCCCACACAGCCGACCGCCCAGACGCGCCGGGAAGGGCGCCCGCTCCATGCAGCAGCTGAAGGGGGGCGGGGAGCGCGCGGGCAGAGGAAGGCGGGGGGTGTCTCCGGCTGAGGACTTCTCTCGAAGCTCGCCGCAGTTATTCTGCTCCTCCTAGGGTCTACCCACCCCAGCCCCAAGATGCCCGAAATACTTAAACAAACAAACAACCCCAAACCTGTTCCGTTTTCGCTCCTGTATAAATAGAACAGACTTTCCAAAAAAGCAATACCGCATTCACTCTTATCACCAGCCACTTCTTTCCACCAAGTAATTCAGAAAAAAACAGTCAGCTTCCGTGAATGCATGCAGCTTTTTTTTTTTTTCTTCGGTGCCTCCTTTTGCTTGCGGTTTTGAGCTGCCAAGAAAGTGAGTAGGGGTTTGACTGTAGTGTCTCGGCTCCGCTCGGTTTCTTTCCGAAGTTTAATTTTCCGGAATGGCTCCCAAACAAGGGCTGGGGAGGCGGAGCCGCCGGCACCGGATCTTCGCCTTTTTTGGAAAGTCCCGGAGAACCGGAATTCCTCCCCGCCCGGGGAGCCTCGCCGCAGCTAGGACCCGCAAGCTCTTCCCCGGTGGCCTGAGCCAGACTCGCAGCGCGCCCGCTCCCAGCTGGGCCCTGCGCCCTGGATGGGGACTGGGCTTCGGGCTGCGCGCCCTAGACCCCAGCGATTCCCCGCAGAGAGCCGGGAGTAGCGAGCCCGGCGGAGCCCGCGCTGCCGAGCCCGTATGCAAATCGGCCATGTGACGGCAAGAAGCCGCCTGGCCCAGCCCTGTTCCTCAGTCCATATATGGGCAGCGACGTCACGGGCATTGAGGACCTGCCCATAAATACTTACAGCAACACTTTCCGTCTAACCGAGAGAGCAGCAATTGATTAATAGCTCGGCGAGGGGACACACTGACTGTTATAATAACACTACACCAGCAACTCCTGGCCTCCCAGCCGGAACACAGGAGAGAGTCAGTGGCAAATAGTCATTTTTCTTCTTTCTTAGAAAAAACAGCAACTTGTTTGCTAGTTTTATTTCTTTTGGATTTTTTTTTTTTTGTGGTTGCTTTTAAGCGTGGAGGGCAAAAGGAGATACCAACTTAGACTCAGTCCAATCCCTCTCCAAAACGGCTTCTCTGACGCTCCAGGTAGAGAGGGAGTTGGGTCTCCAGGTTGTGCGAGGAGCAAATGATGACCGCCAAGGCCGTAGACAAAATCCCAGTAACTCTCAGTGGTTTTGTGCACCAGCTGTCTGACAACATCTACCCGGTGGAGGACCTCGCCGCCACGTCGGTGACCATCTTCCCCAATGCCGAACTGGGAGGCCCCTTTGACCAGATGAACGGAGTGGCCGGAGGTAAGCCGCATGCCCCCTTCGCGGGCTGGGACCCACGCGGCTCGAAGGTGGTGGGTGGGGTGCGGTGCGTGTGCAGGACTTGGAGGAGAGGGTTGGGGCGCGAGGTGGACGGTGTTGACCCAACCGGGTGCAGGAGAAGCCCGCGAGAGCAAGGACCCGATCGCAGGAGCTGGGCGCGCGGGCAAATGCACCAGGTCTTCAGGGAGCGGGCGGGCGTGCGCCGCGGCGCGCCCAGCCCCCGGCGGGCGCCGGGATAAGAGTAGAAGAGGTGCCCGACCAGGTGTCGGGCTTGTGCCGGCTCGTGGGCCGCCGGTACCCAGGCCTCCCTTCTCCCGGGGAAGGGACAAAGTGACGAGAAAGTTCGGGGCTCCGGAGGAGAGCTGGAAAGCCGAGCGGCGGAGAAGCGCCAGAGGAAAGCGTCCGCCGCTCCCTCCCGGGCAGAACCGACCCCGGGAAAAATCTCCGAGCGCGTTCCGGGAGCGGCCAGAAGGAGCGCCCCCACCTGCGCGCCGCCCGCGAAGTTGAGGGGGCTGGCGAGGCGGGAAGAAGGAGGAGGAGGAGGGCGGGCAACGGCGGGAAGCGCCCCCCTGGCTGCCGAAGGAGGCCCGCGGGGGCACCGGCGCCGCTGGTTTCCTTGGCGATGCAGTGGAAATTGGCCCCCCGCGGTCCCCGCTCCTTCCTCGAAGCTCCGCTACTGGCCTTGGGCTGGGGCGTGCGGGTGTTGGACAAGGCTGAGAATGTCGGGAAAGGAAGGAAACCTATCGATTCCTTCCACTGCAGCGCCCCATAACCCCCAGCAGCAGTCAGCTGTAGCGCAGCGGGAGAGGGAGGGAGGGAAGGCACCGCGGAGGGGTAGCAGCCAGAAATCACTGCTCTCTTTCTCAGGCTCCCCTCTCTCGGGCTGCACCGGCTGGGATCAGTCTCCTGGTTAGTGTCTGCCCTGGAGCCCCAGGCGTGGGACCCCCCAGACAAAGGAGAGGGAGAGAATTTCCAGGCAGATGGGGGATTTTTGATATTGTTGTTTCTATTATTGGGTGTTTTTATTGGGGACGAGAGCCACAGATGGCTGTGTGTGGGGGTTGGGAGTAGCTCATCCTGGCTTTCCTGGAGGTAGTTTGAGTCCCAGACTGTCATTGGCTGCAGCCGGGATCCTGGGCTACTCTCTTCTTATTGTCTTTGGTCTGCAGTTTTCCCACCTGTTGGACTCTGCCCCAACTCTACTGTGCTAGGATCTTGGGATTTGGGAATGGACCTATGTTTAGAGGGGATAACAAGGGATTCTTGGCTGCATTGCCATTGCTCCACCTCCATTGTTTCTATTCCCTCCCCAGATGGCATGATCAACATTGACATGACCGGAGAGAAGAGATCCTTGGATCTCCCATATCCCAGCAGCTTTGCTCCCGTCTCTGCACCTAGAAACCAGACCTTCACGTACATGGGCAAGTTCTCCATTGACCCCCAGTACCCTGGTGCCAGCTGCTACCCAGAAGGCATCATCAATATTGTGAGTGCAGGCATCCTACAAGGGGTTACCTCCCCAGCTTCGACCACAGCCTCGTCCAGCGTCAACTCTGCTTCCCCCAACCCACTGGCCACAGGACCCCTGGGTGTGTGCACCATGTCTCAGACCCAGCCTGACCTGGACCAACTCTACTCTCCACCGCCACCTCCTCCTTATTCTGGCTGTGCAGGAGACATCTACCAGGACCCCTCGGCATTCCTGTCAGCAGCCACCACCTCCAGCTCCTCCTCTCTGGCCTACCCACCACCTCCTTCCTACCCCTCCCCTAAGCCAGCCACGGACCACGGTCTCTTTCCCATGATCCCAGACTATCCTGGATTCTTCCAACCACAGTGTCCAAGAGACCTACATGGTACAGCCGGCCCAGACCGCAAACCCTTTCCCTGCCCTCTGGACTCCTTGCGAGTCCCTCCTCCACTCACTCCACTCTCCACCATTCGCAACTTTACCCTGGGGGACCCCAGATCTGGGGCCACAGGGCCAGGGGCCAGTGGAGGCAGTGAGGGACCCCGGCTGCCTGGCAGCAGCTCAGCTGCTGCTGCAGCCGCCGCTTATAACCCCCACCACCTGCCGCTGCGGCCCATTCTCAGGCCTCGCAAGTACCCCAACAGGCCTAGCAAGACCCCAGTGCACGAGAGGCCCTACCCGTGCCCAGCAGAAGGCTGTGACCGCCGCTTCTCCCGCTCTGACGAGCTGACCCGACACATCCGAATCCACACGGGACACAAACCCTTCCAGTGTCGGATTTGCATGCGCAACTTCAGCCGAAGCGACCACCTCACTACCCACATCCGCACCCACACGGGCGAGAAGCCCTTCGCCTGTGACTACTGCGGCCGCAAGTTTGCCCGGAGTGACGAGAGGAAGCGCCACACCAAGATCCACCTGAGACAGAAGGAGCGCAAAAGCAGTGCCCCCTCCTCAGCCCTGCCAGCTGCGTCCGTGGCCTCCTGCCCTGGGGGCGGGCAGGCTGGGGGGCCCCTGTGCGGCAGCACCAGTGGCACGATCGGTGGAGGGTCCCTGGCCCCTTGCTCCTCTCGGACCCGGACACCTTGAGATGAGACTCAGGCTGACACACCAGCTCCCTGAGGCCCTGGAGGCCCTTCATCCCCTGGTCCACTCGAGCTGCACAACAAACACTACCAACCCTGTCCTGCCCCTCTCTCTCCTCCCTGGGCCAAGGGCCTTGGTGGAGCCCAGCACTGCCCCCTTTCCACCTAGAAGCAGGTCCTTCCAGAAAATTAGGCCACTTTAGTCTCTCTTAGGTGAGTTGACTCTCACCCCAAGTTAGTGAGTGGGGAGGCTCGGAAGAGGGTCCGGTGGGGGCTCCTGGCCTAGAGGGCTGAGGCCCGACCCTGCTTTAAAGGGTTGTTTGACTCGGTTTTGCTTCCCCCACTCTCTCATATTTTGTCCCATTACAGGTTTTTGGACTCTGGATGTCCCAATTGGAGACTTTTTCTACAGTAGTTTGGGAGATGCTGCTCCCTTCAGGTGGGGGCAGCAGAAAGAAGGAAAGCTGATGTGCACTTTATGGCTTGGGACTGATTTGGGGATTCTGTACAGTGAATGAGCATGGCCTTTATGCTGCATTCTGTGGTCCTAGAACAGTGAATCAAAGCTTATCTAGCCGTTCCACTCCTTTAAGCAGTATGTATTATAAACTCAGAGAATGGAAGTGCAATGTGATGGGAGGGACATAGCAATATCTGCTCCTTTTTGAATTGTTTGAGAAACGTAGAGACTATTTTTTCAGTGTATATCCACTCAGATTTTGTGTATTTTTGATGTGCACTGTTCTCCAAGTTCTGAACCTTTGGGAAAAAAAGTAAAGCATTTATGATCTCTCGCAATGAGTCAGAGGTTAACTTATTTAAAGGGGGATGTACATATATTCTCTGAAACTAGGATGCATGCAGTCGTGTTGGAAGTGTCCTCGGTGCCTTGTGTGATGTAGACAATGTTACAGGGTCTGCATGTAAATGGGTTGCCTTACTATGGAAAAAAAAAATCACTCCCTGGGTTTAGTATGGCTGTATATTTCTGCCTATTAATATTTGGATTTTTTTTTAGAAAGTATATTTTTGTATGCTCTGTTTTGTGACTTAAAAGTGTTACCTTTGTAGTCAAATTGCAGATAAGAATGTAAATAATATACTGGAGCTGACTTGTTTGGTTATTAGCTCTTAATAGTTGTGGAAATATAAATGATTTATTCTAATGCAAAAACCACTAACTGAAGTTCAGATAATGGATGGTTTATGACTATAGTGTAAATAAATACTTTTCAACAATATCTTCGCTGCAGAAATCATTTATGAAAGATTTCCTGGGCAGGAATTCCATGGTTATCCAGTGGGTTTTAGTGTTTGACCAAGCCAGGATCTCCAAGTTTTCTTTGCTGGCCTTTCAACACCAGCCTGCTCACCCCCAAAGCAATCTCCATTCATAATCAAACACTAGTGTTTCGGGGATTTCCCCCATGCATTAGTGTAAAAGTGGGAGGCGTTGTTTTGACTCATTGTTCCGTCCTCTATAACAGCCTATAGCTTCTCTTGGCTCCTGAGTGGGCTCCGGAAAATAAATACTTACAAACAAGTGCCCACTCGGAGACTACACATTTGTGGCTCCTTTCAGAACCCTGACCAAGGCCAGGAACTCAGACGAGATGTGGCTTTGTGGAAAGTGTGGTGGCGTGGTCAAGCTGGAAATGACTTTTAGGTTCCAGGATTAGTCTCATGACCACAGAAAACTTTTTGAAAAATGCTATCGCTTCTTCAGATCAAAAATGCACCCAGACACTGCTGAAGACAGCATTAATGGGTTTCCAAAGGAATTACCCCGGGACTCATTTCTCTCTAGTCTTCTCTCCCTGATTACCCCTATTTGGAAGGATCACTAATCTGCCATAGGTTTGGAGGGTCTGGAGACTATCAAAATACCCAGCTCATTAGATAAGATAGGTGTACAGCAGCCTAAGAAAATCTCAAAGAAAGACACTTTCTTTAATATGTAATTAAATAGGCAAATTAAATAGGCGTATATGGACCTCCATGGTCTACTGGCTAATGGTTTGCAAAAGAATACACTATAGGGTTCATTTTACCGCAAGCCTTTTCCAGTGATTTTAAAATATAAAAGTCATACAAAGTAAGTGGGTTGGGTCTCTGTGAAGTTATCTACTCTAAAATTGGGCCTCAGTATCATTTAAGTTCACCCACAGCTTCTGGATCCTCACACATGTGTAACCTGTTGGAATACCCACTATTCAGCTATATCATCTGAAAACTGCCATCTGTTTGTTCTTTGCAACTGTCAGCCCCCTTCATACATGGTGTATAATTGAAGGCCTTTATTTTAGAACAGCAGACAGTGACACCTACTTTTTGCCCTACAGAACACTGGAATTTTGAGATTTAACTTGTGTAAGTAATTAATCCTTTTATTTCCTCTCCTTCCATATTTCAAAGATGCAGAATACCTCTTTCTGTAACTATGAAATAGAAATTTCTAAACTGCAGTGCCAGATTGTTCTAGTAACTGGTGTTACTCCATTAGACTTATATTTCCTAGTTTATCAGCATATTATCATCCTTACTTGGCTAATTTTGTTAAAATATATATAAAACAATGCCACATTTTGATAATTATGTTTTTAATGAATACTTCCTTCCTACCAAAACTTCATGTATTAAAATATAGTACACCTAAGTTTTATAAGATCTAGAGTTTTCTTGCAAATTTAAATTTCAGAACAGTTTAATCAAGATAATGTAAACAACTTTTTACAAAGCAGGACAAAAAAAGGTTTTTTTTTTTTAAGATTTTATTTATTTATTAGTTAGAGAGAGAGAGAGAGAGCGCAAGCACAGGCAGACAGAGAGGCAGGCAGAGGCAGAGGGAGAAGCAGGCTCTCTGCCGAGCAAGGAGCCCGATGTGGGACTCGATCCCAGGACGCTGGGATCATGACCTGAGCCGAAGGCAGCCGCTTTACCAACTGAGCCACCCAGGTGTCCCTGTTTTTTTTTTTTTTAATTTTATCTATCTGTTTTTGAGAGAGAAGAGATCACATATAGGTAAAGTGGCAGGGAGAGGGAGAAGCAGGCTCCCCGCTGAGCAAGGAGCCTGATGCGGGGGCTCAATCTCAGGACCCAGGACCCAGTCCAGGGATCATGACCTGAGCTGAAGGCAGACACTTAGCCAACTGAGCCACCCAGGTGTCCCAGAAGTCATTTTTAAAAGAGTAAGATTAAATATTTTGATGATTGTCAAATCAGTGTGATTGTATGATTGTATGATGTCAAATAATCATTTTCACCTTGATGTGGGCTTGAAGTGGCATAACACACCATAAGGAACATATCTTGGTGTTTTTTCGGACAACTTGGTCACTTTTACTTGATTTTAACATGTCAGATCAATTTTTAGTCTTAAAAACAATGTTGAAACATAGAGGGTATTGTCAGACAGGTGTCTCATTTTTTACTTTGCTCAAGAAATAAAGCATATAAAGCTCAGCCTGCTCCTTCTTATATTCGATATGCTTTATTGAGTATTTCTGATAGTACAGCTGTTACTGGGCATTCTTACTAAAAATAAACTTCTTGGGGTGCCTGGGTGGCTGCTTCTCACCTGCTCATGCTCTCTCTCAAATAAATAAAATCTTAAAAAAAGAAAAAACAAACTTCTGGTGAATAATTGCTTAAAGATCATAATGTATTTGCTCTGGTTCACTGCATATTAAAAATAGGTCTATTAAACCTAAACCAGGTCTTCAATTATTCATAAATCAGTGTATTTAAATACCAACCACTAATGAAATTAAGCCAAACTGCTTGATATATATTAAAAGTGGCTATAGTGATATTTTAACTGTTCTACACACACACACGTCTATGTATATATATTTGGTGGGAATGAATGGTCAGCGTCAATTACTTAAGATGCTGCCAATCCAAATGGCAATTAAACTTCACAGAAAAAGTAAAGATAAGAAAAAGATAAGAAATAAATTTAAGTCCAAAGATTCTTTCCTTCACGGATAAAAGTATTTCTGTTTTCTGGCACTAGTTTATTTTCCTTAGCTTAAATATAAAAGGAACTATTTTCTGTTGTAGCAAAATAACATGATTAGACAGCTTCAGATACGTTTTCAATCAGATTGTTTCAAAGCTCACTCTCAAGGAAATAGACTAAGTTTATATTATTACTTGGGTTTTAGAATCTGCAGAAAGCCACCTGTTCTCAGTACAATATAATCCTACCGTATAGACTAAATCTTTAATAGTAATTAAAATGTAGACATCATAGTATTTTTCTTCTCCCTTTTGCAATAATCAAATAATCTAAACAATTTCAAACATGCCTTTATTTTCTGTAAGTACACTGGTTTTAATCCAGAAATGTAAACATCTCTGGATCTGAAAATTCAGTATGTATATGGGGCTTAACAAATGATTTCTTTGACAGTAGATGCTTCATTACACTGAAATGATCAGTGGTTTACTTGTTTGTAACTTGGGAGTTCAGAATTCAGACTAGGAGGGTTACAGAAGTGGCAATGCCCTCAGTTTAGAATTGAATGGTAGTGGCCTGACTCCTGAATTACAGACATACTGCTTTTTTGCAGTGCAGCTAGGGCACAAGATACAGTCTTTGGGATTAGACGAGCAGTACAGCCTTCTTGAGATGCCAAGGCTGAGGCACCTACGAGGGGACAATGCAAAAGGGGGAATAAAAGGTGTGGATTTTGGAAGAATTTAAGGACTATTATTCTTAAAAGTTCAGAGAACCCACTTCTGTTGACAAGTATTTCTTTAAAACGGGCCCCTGATTTTCATTAATAAACAGCAGTTAGTGTAAACTCAATCAATGCAAATCAAGCTTTGTAAAAAATCAATTCTCGTAAAATAGGTAGGTACACAATACTCTCCATTAATATAACTGGCTTTTGATATAACCAGAGAATAGCTTTAGAAGTATTGAGACAGACATCTCATTCATGAGAGGCAATTATTGCATTTGTTATTCAACAGAAAAATGATTAGTATCATTGTGCTCATTAGTCTGTGTAGAGGAAGACAAATTTTTCTCACAGCTGTTACTAAAATATAGTCTATATATTGCAGGAATATATGGAAATACAACAGAAGCACATCAAGTCAGTCATGACCAACAGTTTATGCAGAGGTACCAGCTTTGCTGTACTACATTTTCTATTTGTATTAAGAATATTCTTTCCTTAGTGGCTCACTGAAACAAGTTCAGTTTTCACCACTAATTTCCTCAGAATTTATTAATGAACTAAAAGTTTCACCGTTATTGAAATAAATTAGATATCATATTGCTATTTTGGCCTGCAAGAATTTCAGTTATTCTTTTGAAAAGCACCTTAGGTTTTTTTTCTTCTTTTTTAAAATTCAACTTGTATTTGAGAAAGTTAAAGTTTGGAAAAACAATTCCTCCTTTATTACTGTCCTACTGGAAGAATGAGTTCTTGTTGGTTTAATGTACGCCAGGTTGTATTATATAGCATATATATCACTATCAACAATCTTTATAAGTTAATCAAATTTTGGCTATAATTCAGAACAGGGAGGTTATGTGATTGGTAACCATACACTTTCATTACTGTGCTATTAAAAAACACATTTTGTGAACATTTTTAAAAAAAAATCATCATTTGCATATCTAGGATTATTTTTAAACTGAATGGCATTAAAAAGTGCTTTAAACTGCCTCCAAGGCAGATTAAACTACACCAGAATGTGAAGCTACCAACAATGTTAGCAACCCTGGAAGAAATGCTTGGCATTATGCCTGTTTCAGGTTTTACAACAGAGTGGCATTTCACATTGAATAAGCATCTTTTTTTGTAAAAAAAAAAAAAATCAAGGATCTGTTTTTCTAGTTAAAAAACTGGAAACAAATATTCCTTCACTCTGGGCCATTAATAACCCAGTGTGCACAAAGAGGCAAGGGCACATACTGTTTTTCTACAGGGACAACTTTCCACCAATAGCAAATCTCCCTTTGTTAACAGACGTTAGAACTGGATTGCCATTTGGGCAAGTCAATCAAGAGGGCTTAGACAACAGCTGGGCAGATTTTAATGTGTTTATTTCTACAGTTTGTTTTTATTAAAAGTGTTGTGAAAAAGGAATCCTATAAATAGTAAAAAGAGGGAAACAATAGTGCTCCATAGCCTGAAGCAAATGGTGTAAATACATTTGTAAACAAGGTAAAGTTGCTGAGCTTCCTAAAAGGACAAAAATAAAACTAGTTACAGATAGCACAATTGTTTGAGGTTAGGAAGTATTTTGTCCCAAGTTTTGGTGCTCTAAAATGGCCAGCAGTATAGGTAATTCTCTATTCTGTAGCCTTGATCATCTGTGCCTTCTCTCTTCCTATAGAAAACTACACTGGATGAAGCAAACACTGGCTCTCTACTGTTCTGAGGGGTTTTGAGAACACTGCCACCAAAACAATACAGCTGGAAATATCAGCCTTCTGGAACATTAGAGCTCCTGAGAGAATCTCAAACAGTCATCAACATTGTCCTCTATTTTTGCAGGAAAATACTGGAAGTAAATAGGGGCATGGACTTCAACAGCTGGCTAGGAGTGTTTTACATTCGGTTGTTTGGAAGCATACTGATTTAGCTCCTTTGATTCTTCTCCTTAGAAAACATGGAATTACCCTATCACTTCTTAAAGCACACGAAGACAAAAAAGTCATTTGAGGATAATATAGTTTTTGCATTAAAGGTCAATCTGCAACAAGCAATCTGTTCAACTCACAGATCTGGGGACTCATGGGGAAGAGAAGCTGTAAGTGACCATTTGTCACTGAGATATGCAGGTGCTGAATTTCTTAGTAGATGCTGCCAGAGTAAACCAGATGTGGCTACTGGGCAAGAGGAGGAAAGAAATTAAATCTTGTCCTCTACATGCATAGTTATGTTATTGGGGTGATGCCCCAACTCTGGAAAAAAGATCTATTCCACAACAATTAGGCAGGATATTTCACTTTAAATAGTAGCTCATCTTTTTAAGCCTAGTTTTTACCAATGACTTGAACTAAAAACAATTCAAACCACTGGGTCATGCAGTCAATAAGTTAAAACTATAACAATAAGTAAAAGGGCATAGGACCTAAGTGGAAAACAAACCCTATTTACCCGGGTAAAGGGGGTGGGGGCATTTAGTGTATTTTGTATAGGATAAGGAACAGAGAAAAGAATATTTTCATTATGGCTTTAGGACGGAAGCGCTTCAGATAGTCCCCTACCCCTCTTTCCCCCAAACCAAAACCCCCGTGGCAGTGACAGAGCCAGGAAACAACCTAGTCGACCCGCCTTCCCCACCCCCTAATCCGGCCCCGTGGCTGCACTCCAGACGTCAGCGCTTCCCACGGCTCCGGAGGAAGCCGCTACAGCCCATTCCAGTAGATCCAACGCCCAGGCCTGGGGGTAAGGACAGAGCCCTTATGGTGGATCGCGGGCAGCGAGGCCCAGAAGTGAACAGGGCACGTCTAGGCCCACAGCAGCCAGGCGCGAGTGGCTTCAAGGGAAGACTTTGGGACCTGGATAGGGCTCCCCCTCGCACCAGAAGTCATCGGCTTGCGGGGTCTCCAGGAGCCACACCTCTCGGGGCAGGTCACAGGCCGAGCCGGAGGCCTCCTTGTCCCTGACGGGCTCCAGCACCCGGTAATAATGGCAGTCCCGGCCATCGTCGGGGTCATAGGGCGGGGCCAGAATGTCCAGGAAGGCGGCGGGTCCGTCCACAGCGTCGATCTGGTGCAGGTTGTCCTGGTGCGGAGTGAGGACGCAGGGGCCGCTGGCCTCGGTGTACTCTGCCCGCGAGCGCAGCACGCCCGGCCGCACCGCGTCCCGCTCCCGGGCCTGCAGCGGCGGCTCGAACTGCTGCTCCGGCGGCGGGGCCCGCGGCTGTTGCCCGCCGCCCGCCTCCAGTTTGTCCATGCAGCTGATGCGAACGGTGCCATAGAGCACCTTAAGCATGCCGTGCATGCCCGGGTGGTCGTGCAATGGGATGGACGTGCCGCTCTTGAGCAGGAACACGCCAAGGCTGAAGCCGTCGGTTTCGTAGATGTGCATGTAGGTGACCGGCGGCAGGTTGGGAGGTAATGGCTGCAGCGTGGCCTTACGCGGGGCGATGTTCAGGTCCTCGGCGCGGACTTGGGTCAGCAGGTTCTTCAGCTTACTCAGGTTCTCCGGAAAGCCCTGCGGCATCGGGGCCTCGGGGCCCGGTGCAGCGCCGAGGTCGGAAGCGCTGCGGCCGCCCCCGCTGCCCCGGAAGGTGAGGCACGCCTGGCGGGCGATCCGTTGGATCAGGGAGGCCATGTTGTCTCGGGGCATGCTTGGCTGTTCCTCCGCGTTCCGAGGCCGGCCCCCGCCGCCCCCTGCTTTCCTCCGCCCTTTGCGGTCTCCGGCGGCCGCCAGGGCTGCCCGCAGCCCGGGGCGAAACTAGAGGCCCCGCAAGTACCGGTTTTTCGGGCGCGCGGCAGCCCTCAGCAGCCTAGAGCCCGCAACGGTCCGGCACACCGAGCGAGCGCGCACGCGCACGACCCACACGCTGCACTCACGCCCAAGGAGCAGGTACCAGCCGCGCGGACTGTGGAAGGCTTTGCATTACGCCCAACGTTCCATTCAAGTGGCCCACACCTACGACGGTGGCCCGGCGCTCTGGCCGTCTTACAGAGCATGCTGGGACTTGTAGTCCGATATTACGGAGGCGCTCTGAGTTTCCTTTGTCAGCTGGAAAAAGGAGGATTGAACTTGTTTCTTATGAAGCGCCCTTATTCGCGGTTCCAGGGTGTTTGCTTGTTTGAAAAAGGTGAATTGGGGCACAAGAGAAATAGCCAGTTGACTACAACTCCCGGCAGCCCCAGTAGACGAGTGACGCACTTCCGGCAGCTGGCCTGTGGCGTGGTGGGGTCTTGGCCACTGCTTGAACAAGGCGGGAGGGTTTTTAACCTTCTGGCGCCGCTCGGTCGTGTTCCGCCCAGTAGGGTCGCTTTTCTCTGGCCCTACGGTTGGGAAGGAGGCTGTTGAGTTAACTTTATGTCTTCCTGGCCACTTAGGCAGCACTATCTGCCACGGAGATTACTGGACGGTACTTTCGTAATTTTCCAAGTTTCTTAGGAGATGAGAGGGTCGAGGCCATCCCTCGTGATCACGACTCCTCAGCACAGCCGTCCCCAGCTGTTGTTTGCATCAGGGTGTCATGACGCTGCTCTTCCGGTTGCAGAGCACGATAGTTTTGCTGGGATTCTAGAGGCCATTTGCTGTGGCCAAGGACTGTGTATACTAAGGGTTATCAAACCTTGGTTTGCCAAAGAAGCACCTGGTTGGGAGGGGAGGTAGGGAGGAGCTTTTAAAAAAAATGCAGATTACTGGTCTGGAAATTGATTCACTAGGTGATTCTGAGGCAACGTTTGAGAAACAGTGGTGTGCGAGAAACAGGCAAGCTCTTGACCTTCACCTAACCCTGAGTTTAAGGTCATCTTTGGACTTCCAAAGTGGAACATGGGCTTCTTGTTCGTTTTGTAGTAGGAGTAGTTTTATAAATCCTCTCCAGCTGAAAAAGGCATGGCTTTTTAATGGGATGTGTAATG
Source organism: Taxidea taxus jeffersonii (assembly GCA_003697995.1). NCBI lineage: Eukaryota > Metazoa > Chordata > Mammalia > Carnivora > Mustelidae > Taxidea > Taxidea taxus. The sequence goes on along the minus strand of ML109783.1, from coordinate 143,375 downwards.
TATCTAATGGGCGCTTAGTATATGCGAGGCATTCTATACCTAATGAATATTATACTATTTGATCCTCATAGCAATTCTTTTTAGAGGTGGGCACTATTATTTCCAGATTACAGATGAGGGAGTAAGTTGCACAAGGATAGTACGGAATAAGCAGGGCCTAAGCAGTGAAGAAAAAAAAAATGCAATTAAAAAAAAAACCACCCCCCAAACAGCAGTTTGAATTGGTGTTAAACACTAAGTATAGAGTCAGGATATTGTTTTTCCGGCCTACTGTGCTGCTTACAGGTTGTATGTCTTTAGGCAGATCTTACCCTTTTAGGTCCTCAGTTTATTCACTTGTAAAATGCTGGGATTAGGGTAACAGTCCTTCTGAACCCAAGTTACTAATCAGAAGGCCCTGGGACACTTTACAAAAATAAAGATTTGGAGGTCATAACCCAGAGGTTCTGATTCAGAAGAACTAGTGTGAAGCCTAGAATTTTTTTCCTAAGGTGCTACCCAAGTGATTCTTTTTTTTTTTTTTTTTAAGATTTTATTTATTTGTTTGACGGACAGAGATCACAAGTAGGCAGAGAAGCAGGCAGAGAGAGAGGAGGAAGCAGGCTCCCCGCTGAGCAGAGAGCCTGATGCGGGGCTCGATCCCAGAACTCTGGGATCATGACCCGAGCCGAAGGCAGAGGCTTTAACCCACTGAGCCACCCAGGCGCCCCAACCCAAGTGATTCTTAATTATCAGCCCAGTTTGAGAATCACTGCTGGATCTGTAAATAGTGAACCTGTTCTTAATATTTGGTGATTTAGATTAAGATGGTGACTGTTTGTTTTAGAAGGGACTCTTGATTATTTATTTGTTCTTCAGAATTGCCATGCCACTGTTAAGGTGTTTATACTGTCAAAGTTCACCATGCAATATTTTTCTAAAGTGAGGACTAGTAAAATTAAGAGGAAGAATCCCCTGTCTTTATTTACAAATCTGGGTTTTTATTTATTGGTTTTCTTCTATTAAGGTATAATTAGTGGGACATGTAGACTGTATAGAACACAGACTTAAGTAACATATAGATATATTTCATTTTTTAATCTGTTACTTCTTAATAGTTACCTGTACTTACTTAACAGAAATAGGATAATAAGGTACATGTGTAAAAAATAAGATACATGTGTAAGATACATGTGTAAAAAAATTGGGAGCCATGTTCCATGTCCTTTTAATGCTCCTTAGTCTGTTTTGCTTTGTGTTGCAGTAAGCAGAATGAAGATCAAAAGAAATTCAGAAAAGGGAACAAAGAAGTAATAGTAAACAAGTGCAAGAAATATGAGGCAGACACAAAATTTGGGAAAAGTTTGGGATAGATGGAATCAACCATTTGGAATCTATCATTCTATAAATAGTATCTGCACCGGGCATCATTCTAGGTTTTGAGGAATTCATCGAGGAATATCTGCTCTCCCAAGGAATTTACCTGCATGTATGTGCATGTGTGTGTGTTTGTGTGTGTATATTTTGAGATGGAGGTTGTTAGACGGTATAAATCAGTAAGCAACATAATTTCAGATAGAGTTTATAAAGAAAAACAGGATGATAGGATGGTGTGATATTTGTGTGTGCATATGGTGTGTTACTTTAAACTGGATAGTTAGAGGTGACCAGAAGATAACATTAGAACTGCTCCTGAATATTCAGGAGTCAATTACAGAAGATCTGGGATCAGAGCATTCCAAATCTTAAGGTTGTTAAACAGGATATCACATACTGTGACTTTGATGCAGTGGGGAGGAGCTTGGTATCACTGGGGACAAGAATGAAGGCCTGTGGGGTTAGACCACATAAAGACCTTCAGAGTTCCTGGAGGGAGATGAATTTGGGGAGGTAGGCAAGGACCATATTTTATAGGCCTTATGTACCATTTTTATAGGGGATTATGGGGAGTTGAGGGCCATGGTGGGGAGGTGGATTTTATTACAAGTACAGTGGGAAGCTTTTGGAGAGCTTTGGGAAAGAGGATGACCTATCTGTTTTACATTTCTCAGATATTGGTGGGAGAGGAGTGTAACAGCAAAGGATCCTTGATTAGAGGCAGTAATCCAGGGGAAAGATAGGAGAACTAGTATAAAGATTAGGAATCTATTTTGTAAGTGGATTTGACAGGGCTTGCTGATGAACTATTACTTTGACAATCTATTATTTAAAGTGTGTTCTCTCCATATTTTCTTTTTTTATGAGTTGACAGCAATGTAGTGATAGGTAACTACAAAACTTGAATTGCACTTCTTGCTCATATCTAATTATTAAATTTAGGCATGGGCTTAGCACACAGAAGCATGAGTAAAGTTGAATTTTTTTTAAAATAGTTGCTTAATTAACCAGGAACTAAGAAGAACTGGAAGAACCCCCAAACACAGACACAGACAGACAGACACACCCCCCTCGACACCCCCAGTCCTCCTTAACTTCATCTCAGTTTTCTGATTTCTTCATTCTTGGGGAACAGGCTTATATTTTGTCTTTTTCCTTTCTCCCTTGGCCCTCCTCTTTATGAGGACTTATTTTTCTTAATTCATGAGTCGATTACCTTCTGACTTTTTCTCAAATCCTTCAGAATTCATTTTGTCCATTTCTTCTGATCACACTGGGGCCCCCTGTCAAAAGAGTACAAAAATGTTAACATTCTCAAATACTCTTGTGGTTGTTTGTTTTAGAGGTGGGCAGGAAGCTTTCTTTTTTCCCAGCAGCTCTTGCCACCTTACTCCTATATCTGCCTTTTATGTTACTATAGAACATCGTAACTAAATTGCTAAAGGATTTTTCCTACTTTCCGACTAACTTACTTATACTTAGTTATGTTTGAAATATTTTGGGTTTATATTGTGGCTTTCCTTTCAGCTCTTAGAAAATGCTAGCATATTTCTCATCTGTTATCATGAGTAAATGTCAAGTTGTAAGAAATACTTTAGAAGGCAGAAGAGCTGGTTCTAGGGATGGCTTTCACTCTAACCCACTGTGTGCTCTTGAGCAAATCATTTGACTTCACTAGATCCTAGTTTCTTAGTGGTTCAAGGGATAGATGATATCTGAGATTACTTCCAGCATCTCTTTAGCTCCATGTGGATGATAGAGACAGTTAAAAGGACAATTCAGACAAAACCATGTATTTTCTTTCATCTCACTTATCTAAATTATTTTTAGCTCTCCCCTCTCAGCTCTGTCCATCTTACATCCCCACTACCATCTTTTTTTTTTTTATATGAAAATTGTATTTATTTTTGCGAGAAATAGAGAGCGAGCACACAAGCTGGAGGTGGGGGAGGGCAGAGGGAGAAGCAGATTCTCTGCTGAACAAGGAGCCCAATGTGGGACAAGGAGCCCAATATGGGACTTGATCCCAGGACCCTGAGATCATGACTTGAGCCAAAGGCAGATGCTTAACTGACTGAGCCACCCAGGTGCCCTCCATTGCTATCTTAAACGTAACTCTGTTCCACTCTACTCTGATTTAGATTTGTGTGTTTATCTGAAATAGAATCAGTTGGGTTATGGGCTGTTCAGTTAAATATGCTATGCTCAGGAATTTTTAATATTCAGGTTAGACTTCAGGTGTGCACATTGCACCAATACACTGTGGAGGTTGTGGTGTGTGATGTAATGGTAGCACATTGTTTTTGAGCTGTGTGATTTCTGTAGACCAGTGCACGTGGAATTGAGATGGAAAAGGACTTAAAACTCGTTCATTTTTTCTCTTCCTTGCCAGTGTCTTGTTTTAGGTGATGGGAGGCAAGGGAGAAAGAAATTAAAAATTAGATGCATGCAGAGGGAGTTTGGGTGGGGGGAATGTGTGGCTTTTGAAATGAAAGAGAATGAATGAAGAGAAGCTTTTGCCATGCTCAGTCTGAAGCACTGCCAAAGTCCAGGTATGACTATTTTTGGAGGTGGGTTAAGCTGCTAATACTCCCCTACCACTTTCATGTTAGGTTTTCCTCCTCTTCTTTAAGTAGTACAATTATTATGAGAACCAAAATAGTTCTGAACTGTTTTACCTTTTACCTTTTACCTCTCTTAATTAACTTTTTCCCCCAATTTCATGCTTCTTGTTTTTCTTTCCCTTTTTTCCCCCTCTAAGAAGACATCAGCTGTCTCCACCTCCTCCGCTTCCCCATCTGTCCTTTTCCTCTTGGCTGAAAGAGAGATTTTTACTTTATATTTATTTTAATTAATGGATTTGAATCACAAGTGGTGAAACAGTTGATGTTCATCTTCAAGAAGCAGTAAAAAGGAAAATCATCTTCTCTAACTTGGCAGGAAAGACCTGTATGTTCATTGCTGCCGCCTGCCTGAAAAATGACTGCGAAAGGGGAAGAAGGTTCCAGAGTCCTGTGTCCCTGCAGGGAGCAGATGCCACATCCCAGGATCAAGGGAGGTGAAGATGGGAAAAGCTCTTTAGACTGAGACTGTACTTTCTTTTTTCATATTTTTAGAGAAATAGCGAGAGTGGGCACATGCGAATGGGGTGGAGGTCATGGGGGGCAAGGGCAGAAAGAGAGAGAATCTTCTTCTTTTTTTTTTTTTTTAAGATTTTATTTATTTATTTGACAGAAAGAGAGAGAGAACGTGCACAAGCAGGGGGAGCAGCAGAGGGAGAGGGAGAAGTAGACTCCCTGCTGAGTAGGGAACCTGACTTGGGGCTTGATCATAGGACCCTGAGATCATGACTGAAGCAGAAGGCAGGCATTTAACTGACTGAGCCACCCAGGGACAGGAGAGAGAATCTTAAGCAGGATCCATGCCCAGCATGGAGCCTGCTGTGGGGCTTGATTTCATGACCCTTAGATCATGACCTCAGCCAAAATCAAGAGTCAGTTGCTTAACTGACTGAGCCACCAAGTGCTCCAAGATTGTATTTTCTTGGGAGATGTCTTTCTCAAAGGATACTTAGTCAATATTGCTTGCTGGTTTATGATCCCACAAATTGGGGATCAAGTTCCCTAAGAACAAAATACATTCATGGGGCATATTTGGCTGACTTGACAGTAGTACATGTTTCCTTGGGAGAGAAAGACTATGAAGCCTTCTTTTGAAAAACCAATAATCAAACACCAAAATCCTTGTCCAAGTAGATGCTCTATTGCAACATTTTAGAGAAAGCATGAAAGATGATAGTCTAATTTGAAGGTGGACCAGCAGGCATCAGGATGAAAGAAGAGCTGAGAGGATACCAATTCTGACTTCTGGTTCTGACAACCCACTGTGTGACTTTGAGTAAGTCATTTCACTTCTTGGAAATTCTGTTCACTTATTTATAAAGTGAAGTGAAGAAAATAATATAAAAGTGAAGAATTTAGTTCAGATGGTTTACCACTTCCAGCTTTTTAGAAAAAATCTATGAATTTTAAAAATTGTAATTACATGACAATAAGTAATATAATTTCCAACTGTGAAATACTGCAGAGCATCACAAAAGACACTTTTAAATGTATTTGTAAAAGCAACATATGAAAAGAACACTCAATAACATGCATACAATGATATTTGATTTCTCTTTTGTATCTGTGTTGTCTCTACCTAAAGCAGATTATATTGACATTTCTTGAATACAAATCATTGAATAAAGTGAGCAAGACTTTTGTTTAAAACAATGTTTACCATAATTATTGTTTCCACAGTACTTTTTAAAGAAAAACTTTTTAAAAAATTCTAAACATGAATTATCATGCACCAAGAGTGCCACCACGTATTGCTGTTGGGAAAAGCAAAACATGACTTGAGTTAACTACACATTTCATTCAGACCTGCTGAGGTAATTGACAACTAACATCATAGCAGGAGAAATTCTTCTAAGGCAGCAGAACTTTAATTTAATTAGATAATTAGCCCTGGTCAGCCTATAATGAATGCACAGACAATTAACAATGAATTTGAGCTGCTAAAACCTATTTTTCCTCTTTGTGCTCCTTTACTTTCATTAACAACTCTAACTACCAAACAATTTATATCTTCACTCTAACAATCAACTTTATTATCATCCGACTCTTTGTAAGCGATAAAGCAATGAGACCTGACTGTTGGTTGCACAACATTAAGTGATTATGTTAAGTAATGCCATTTATTTGCTTAGCCTTCCCACTGCTATATTATGTCAAACGAATAGGCTTTTTAAAAGCAGCACATACTCCTTGACTTTGATGATTGCTTTATTTGTCAAATCCAAGCCACTAGTAAGAGATGTACTTCAATCTGGAGTTCTTTCTCTGTGGCCTTTAGTAGACATGAATAAAAGGAAAAGGAAACAGTTCCGTAAATGTACCTAAGACAAGACCTTCAAAAAGAAAAAAGCTTTTGTGTGTGTGTGTGTGTGTGTGTGTGTGTCTTGAAGATTCTCACATTTGGAAGCTCTTGCAAGTGCTTAAGGTGTATTTCAGTAAGGGACAGTCTTCACCTGGCCATCTTTTCCTGTTTGGGGACAGTTTTCAGTCTCATGGATGACAGAAGGAACCATTATGCTTTTCCTTACATCCTTCTACTGCAAGTCTTCTTCACCCATCTAACATTTCTTGAGGGAAATGGCAGAGAGAAAAGAAGAAGAGGGGAGTGAGAAAGTTAAGGGAGAGAGAGCTTTCAGATACAGAAGAGCAGAAGTTACCAAAGTGTGCAGGTCCTAAGAATGAATGGTACTAAAGTGTAAGTGTCAGGAAGACACTTGGGATGCTCTGGTTCTGGGCAGAACGGAAACGGAAACATTCATTGTATTTCAATTAGAAATGGGTTCTGAAATATGAACATTAAAAATTTCTACAGAAAGATTATACATCTACAAAGACATATCCTTTGCCGTATCAGAAACCACTTTAATTCTATTAGAATTTATGGAATCCTTAATATACAAAGTGTTCTTATAAAAATTGCTATTCTACTTACTAATAATCTAACAAGATTTGGTGAATTTAACCTAATGTTAAAAAATTAGTTAGCTAGTTAATAGCAGCTTAGTAACTATTTGAAGAAATATATTGCTTACTTTTAAGCAGAATTAAGAACGTGTAAACAGAAATCTTCTTGTGATTGGAATATGAACATTGGCTTATAATCTCTTATCTTGAGACTTCCCATCTGGCTGGTCTTGGAAATAATTTTTTCCTTTCTTTCTCCAGCAATAACTAGCAATTAGAGTCTCAGAAATGCCAATTTTAATCAAAACTCTTATTTCCAAAATAGAAAAACTTACATGAACTATATAAAGCCTCTTCGTTTTATTCAATCGGCTGTTTTGAAAAAGTAATTTAAATAATTCAGAGCCAGAATTATGATGTTCCAGAAATGTTAAGAAAATAGTGTGAATCTTTCCAAATTATGGTCATTTGTATTCGTACCATGGGCACAGTAATTTCACTGGCATTAGTGTTTACATTCTCCAGATAGCCACTGTACAGCAGTTAGCTTTTAGAAAGTAAGTTTTCTCAACTTTAGCACTATTGACATTTTGGATTGGCTAATTCTTTGTTGTGGGGCTGTCTTGTACATTGTAGGATGCTTAGCAACATCCCTGGTCTCTACCCACAGATGACAGTAGCATCAACTGTCCCCCATTCTACCGTGAGAAAACCGTTAACATCTCCAGATATTGACAAAAGTCCCCAGGCTAGGGGCCAAAACAACTCTCAGTTGGTAATCAGTAATATAGAATAAGACCATGGCAATCTCTTCCTTTAAAAGCATGTCAGCTTCAACAAAATGAAGTGTGTTGAATTTGGATTTCTAGATAGTCTTTAGTAACTGAAGTCTTAATAGAAAATAAATGAGAGCCTTGCTGACATCCAGTTTAGAATGATTTTGAGGGGCACTGAAAGAAGGCTCCTGCTCCCATATTGCACTTGACTTTTCCAAATGGTCTGCTTTAGTATCAGAACTTTACACTCCTATTTGTTCCTCCTGTTAAAAATGTAAATATTCCCAGGAGGATCTTCTTTTGCATTAAAACTGGAATATTAATTATTTATTAGTTTTTAGCTAAAAATACCATGTATTAACATTACCTGCCTTTTTCCTTATGAAAAGTTCCTTCTGGAAGAGGACACTGAAGAAAATATTCTCGAGAATTGAGATCTGGTGGGTGAATGGGAGTCAAGTACCACGTCTGGGAAAAGGAAGGATGGTAGGGAGGTGGAAAGTATACTAGAAATATCCTTTAGACCTCATTTTTAATGAGTCAGCCTGAGTTACTCTTGCCATCTATCAGTGTTTGCTTTTTCTGCTACTGCCTATATTTTTAAATCCCCCCCTCTCTCCGCCTTTTTTTTTTTTAAGATTTTATTTATTTATTTATTTATTTATTTATTTGACAGAGAGAGAGAGAGCACAGCCATAAGTTGGGGGGGGGGTGACGAGCAGCAGGCAAAGGAGAGAGAGAAGCAGACTCCCCGCTGAGCAAGGACCCTGGGATCCTGGCCTGAGCCAAAGACAGATACTTAACCAACTGAGTCACCAAGGCACCCCCAGCCCCTTTCCTTCCTCCCACCTTTTTTAAAGCAGCTAAGACTAGTAGAATGTACTTTCTTTGCCACTTAGTATTGGGTATCCCAAGGTAATTTGAAAAATTATGGGTAGATGAAATCTAAAAGTCTAGAGATTACCTGACCACTAAACATACCCTCCTACTGATGGAGGAGGTCTGAGCCCTGTCAAGCCTGCTTTTCCTCCATTGCTTTTCCTCCACTGCTGTCTAACACACCAGTGACTGGTAGTTTCAGGCCTGGAAGGTGGCTGTCTGGCCCTTCCAGTACCACTCAGCGGGCACCTTAAAGGATGGCAGGTACACTTTACAACCTCTTGTAAGTAGATGTTCAGGCTGATGCTCAATTTAAACAAACCCACTTTCTAATGATTAAAATAATGCTCCACTAAAAGGAGTTTCTAAATCATGGGAGAGACATGGAGCTCTGTCTGAAGGCCAGCACACTGAAACTGATTCCAGGGTATTTTCCTGCCTGCCTTAGTAGCTCCTCACACTGAACTTCCATGTAGCTGTAGGATTTCAGTTATTTATGGTGGATGTTTGTCTGGCTGGCTTTTCTTACGGAATTACTGCGTCATGGCATTTGGACCATGACCAAACTTTTAAGGATAGGTTCTGTTTATTTTGGTTTGTCCCATCCAGTGTCACTTGCCTCTTCATTTCCTGATCTCTTTCTAAAGTGAGGAGGCTAAAATATATCACAGATCACAGCTGGATTTGGACAACATGCATCTCCTTGGCAGGGACTTGCACTGAGTCTGATTTATTTACGTAAACACTTTGCTGCTCACTAGGTAAGATTATGGATTCCTTGGCTAGTTTCTTATCTTCTACTTTCTAGTGTTAATCCAACATGTTTTCAAAAGTCCAACTAAACATCAATGTAATATAAAATATTCTTGTTTGTTTCACAAGTTTTTACTTTTAGGCTATATAGCTTAATACCCTGCATGGACCTCACCATTTTTTAAGATTCCTTATCTTAAATTGGACTAAATGGTTCCTCTTTTTAAGTTTTGACTGACACATAGTATATAAGCAGTTGTGTTAATATTATACTTGACAAATTTCACACTTGTCCCCTTTGACCGAATTTTTCCAATCTAGCATTATGTTTTTACCTTTCTTCACTCAGCTCAGGTTTTCTGACAAGGTTTCACCTAGAGGTAGTGTTTTATTTATTTATTTATTTTTATTTTTTAATATATTTTTAAAGATTTTATTTATTTATTTGTCAGAGAGAGGGAGAAAGAGAGAGCGCAAGCACAGGCAGACAGAGTGGTAGGCAGAGGCAGAGGGAGAAGCAGGCTCCCTGCCGAGCAAGGAGCCCGATGTGGGACTCGATCCCAGGACGCGATCATGACCTGAGCCGAAGGCAGCCGCTTAACCAACTGAGCCACCCAGGCGTCCTGAGGTAGTGTTTTATTATTGATAATAGTAACAAGTACCTTAGTACTGATGGCCATATGATCGTTCACCTTTGAATAATTTGCTTTAGGCTTTTTCTCCTTAAAATATAAGGATCTATGAAAATGATCCCAGTACTGCTTTCAAATACTGAGTTTCCTTGTTCCTCTTCAGGTTTGGTTTGCTTGTTTTTTACAGTTAACAGACTTTAACTATGGTGTTTCCAACTGTAATAGATACATGTGATTTCATAGAGTGGTAATTACAGACAAGATGAAACACTGAGTAAAAGTTTGAATTGTTCTGAAGGAATAAAATTCTTACTGCATTTTAGGAAATCTAGGAAAAAGTCCTTATTGACTTTGAATTTATGTTATCTTAAATTACTACTTATTCTTTATTATGAGCTATCCTGGCCCTATTTATTCAGACAGACATTTATAAACTACTACCAACAGACAAAGGTGAATAGAAATCCAGGGACTGAATAGGAAAACTTTTTTTTTTAAGATTTTACTTATTTGTTTGACAGAGGGGGGGGGGGTCACAAATAGGCAGAGGTAGGCAGAGGGAGAGGGAAGCAGGCTCTCTGCTGAGCAGAGAGCCTGATGTGGGGCTCGATCTCAGGACCCTGAGACCATGACCCAAGCCGAAGGCAGAGGTTTAACCCACTGAGCCACCCAGGCACCCCTGAATGTGAAAACTTTTGACCCAAACTAAGTAAACCCATCTTGATCATGTCCAGGAATCATGCCATACAATTCTCCTTAGATTATATTTCTCTAAATACACACAGTTTAGAGAAACATGCAACAGAAATTATCTGGTGTTGTCAGCAAACAGTCATGAAATACCATAGACCAGAACAAGTGGCCTGTTACTTTCTTGAAACTCATTAGATTTTGCAGCAATTCCCTAAATTATGATAGTACTTTAATAAGCTGTTGACCAAAGAAACGTCCTATAAACATTTCACAAGACAATTAGACTGAAATATATTTAAGATTTTGAACCTACACAATTTAGTTCCTTGAAAAGCTTCGGCCTCAGGCTATGTATCTTACTGGGGTTGATGAATATGGTCACCAAACCCATAAGAGGTCAAGTGGTAGAAGCTCCAGAGTTCAGCCAGAGGGTGGGACTCCAAGATGGTGCCACCTGGACCATTTCCTCACTGTGGGTGGCAGGGATAGGAGGGGAAATTTAGGTATCAGATTGTACATTTCTTGAGACTACATCTAATTAACGTATTCTTAGCAGAATTCAGAATGATACCATGACTATCTTAACATACCTTAGTGACTGTGGGACTTATTCTTTTTGCACTCTTTCAAGCAAAGCATATTCTGGAATACACTCCCAGAAGGAATGGTCATTGGGAATTTTCTGGGGAAGTGAGGACAGAGGTCCTGCTTTAATGTGTTCTTTGCCCAAGTGATAGAGGAATGGATTCTGAATTGTTTTCCTCTTTACTCTTTCTTTTAGAAAAGGGGGGTGGGGATAAACAGTTTTATTTTCAGTTTGGGAGCATGGGGTATGAAGCACTAAGATGGACTGTCAAAGAAATAAGCCAATCTGAGAACCTCTGATTAATGATGGTACTGTCACTTATCCTCCTCTTCCTTCTCTGGTGTGGGGTGCACCTCAGGCAGCATGTCTGACCCTGGCTGCAGACACTGATACTGACCAAGATGAGAGCACTGTCACTCCATGTGTGTTACTGCCAGGGAACAGCTTTACCGGAAGCTGGAAAGGGTCCCAGGAGGAGACTACCTCTGCCTCACATCTTCAGCTGGTCCTTTGGGTTCCATAGGGAAGCTGGGCACTCTCCTGGGTCCTTATACTGATTCACCATGTGGTCTAGGAAGGCTGCTCAAATGGCCAGCAGCAGACTCTGGGAGAACCGAGCCCAGGCGTGACAACTTTGATTTCCCAAGAGACTCTATCTAATTAGTCCTTATACTACCTTTGTAAGAGAGGGGAAGTGCCAGAAAGTATCACTGTGGGAATGAGCACATTAAGAACATTAATCACGGTGGAGACCTTGGAAACTCAGGTTTCAGTTCCTGCACCTCATCAGAGCTGAGTGTGGTTTGGGAGATAGCACCCTAGCATGCATTTGGGACTGGAAGGCAGCTTGGTGTACACCTTAGCCTAACAGTTCTCCTTCTGTGTCCTTCAGATGAACTCTGTTGTGCTGCACCCGTGGTCTGTTCTCCCATTCACCTTCCTCCTGCCTCAGTAACCTCACACCCACTCACCCACACACCCAGAAATGCTTGCTGTCGCTCCCTCTTAGCTCAACATGTGGCACATTTCTTCTAGAAACCCACTTCTCATTTTGGTTTTGGTGCCACCATTCTGTGCTGACCTTGAGTTTATTCCTTCTGGATCCCCTTGGTGCTTCCTATCCTCTCCTTGGCCCTTAAATGGTGCTATTCAGTTCGGAGGGCCTTCCTTGCTCTCTTCTGGGGAATGTCAGTCTTCTTTACCTCTTCTTCCTTAGCCTCAAGTGTTTAATCCTTAGTCTTCCTCCAGTCATATTTCAGTGTTCCCCAAACTCCATTTCTTATGCAGGGCCCCCCTGATTTTCAGGAATGAATCCTGTGAGAATATAATTTGCTAGGTCATTCTGCCAGCTTTTATTGAATAACCGATTTGTCGGAAAGAATACTGTACTCAGCTCTGTGGGGAAATAGGGGACATATGTCCATCCTGATGGGGAGATTATACTCTACCTCAAGCCAGGACATGCAGGGGCTACAATGAGAACAGCAGCAGGTTATGGGGATTTGTATAGCATCTGTGACCTGTTAGTAAAGACAGATAGGGGCTCACAAGATACATCCAAGTCATCCCCAGGCAAGATGTATTAGAAAATGCTTTTCTGAGGATGTGCAGCTTGACCCAGATCTCCACAAAAGAATTGGAAGCAACTTGATGGAAAGGAGAGAGCAGAGGACTCCAGAAAACTTGGAGCAGATGCTCAGCCTGTGTTCTCCCATTTGACTGTGGAAGAGTCACACGTTTTCCTGTGTGCTCTTGTGAGCATGGTGTATCCCACTGAGGCATCAAGTCTGGCTGGCTTAATGGACATCTCTCCAACATTCTGATAATCCTGCCCGAACTGTCCCACAAGAGCATCCCCTTTTTCCTGGCTTCTCCCCCAATACAGTCAGCAGTGTGTGTTCTCTCCCACACAGGCTTTTTTGTTCTCTTGTTCGGGTAGGCCCACAGCTATGCGCTGTAACTGACAGGCAGCAAATCCCTATTTGTCACGTTTTATTTTTAAATATACAAAATGGACTTTCAGCAATGGTGCCATTTTCCTGTTCTAAAGCTAAAACAAAGGGAATTTTCTGCCTAAATGAACAGAATTAGCTAAAACGAATTTTCCATTTAGCCTCAGTCTCACTGTACATCTTAGTCCCTCATGAAGAATGTTGGAAGCCTGGTGGATGCAAATATTTTTACTTTGGCCCTTTGGCATCTGGCTCCTAATTATTTAATTCACAAAGTACACCTCATACCACGGTGTTTATTTTGTCTGCAAAGGCAGATCTTGATATTTCTTACTGGTTGTGGAATTTTCAGCTTAGCAGGTGACTGTTTTTGCGTGTTAGAATCACATTGGTATACAAGAAATACTGTTGGGGGAATAATGGATTTATATGGCGCCTGACTTCTAGTGCCTCCAGATGTAGGATTTGGGAATCTGCTTAGATTTCTCAGAAGGCCTGGAGAAGGGGGGGATGGGTGGGATAAAACAGAAATCATTTTATACAATGTAGGTGGTGAAGAAGATGCTCAGAGTGCAAAGTAAAGCTCTTGGTAGACTTTTAAAAGTGACTCATTTTACTTGTACCAAGTTGCTTTGAAATAAAAAGGTGGTCCTTGGGTACAGCAGCTTCCCGGGCATCAGAAGAAAGGTGAGGTAATGATGTATCAGTCAGGAGAGTAAGTCATAATTTTGTTTTACAATCGTGATTCATAGTCTGGTAGTTCTGTCCTCTAATAATAGCATGTACTTAGAAATTTTGTTCTTTAAATTATTTAGATAATCTCAATGACAATAGGCTTTCCCATTTACATGCTTCATTTACCAGGTATTACTGAGGAATGAAATTCTCCTCACAAGAACATTTGTTAGAAAATTCATTGAAAACAAGGAAATTCACAGTGGATTTGGTCATTCATTCATTCAGCAAATGTGTATTAATACCCACTCCATGTGTTAGGAACCCTTCTGTGGGAGAGTGATAAGATGTGGCAGGACAGGCAAGATTCCTGTTTGCATAGAACTTATATTCTGGAAGAGGTAAGTAGATGAAACAAAGGAACAAGATAATTTCAAAGCACCCTGAGTGCTGGATTAAAGCTAACATGGTGACTGTGACTGGATGACTGCCTGAGTCTGGAAACTGAGAAAACTCTCTTGGTGAATGTAGCATTTGAGAGGGACCTGAAGGACAAGGAGGAGCCAGCCATCTTAAGATCTGGAGAAAGTGTTCCTGGCAGAGGTTCTAAGGCTGGAACAAGCTTGGTAGCTTTTATAAACTTTGGTGTAGACTTTTGTAGTGTATCCTGAAGGTTATTTCTTATTAATAATTCATACCCCCATCCTTTAGACCCTCTTTTCCTGGTGGTGGTCTTTTTTGATCATCTCAGTGGGTCATCCTTAGAGAACTCCTCCATCCCTTCTTACTCAGTGTATGGATCCATTCGTTTCTTCTTGGCTGGATTTTAAACTTCAGCATAGAGGTATGGGTCTAGATGTTTGGAGTTAACATTTTCCACCTCCTATCTTCTCCATCTTCTCATGCCAATTTCTTTAGCCAGGAAATTTCCTTTGTTAGTTTTTAGACAAAGTAACTGACTTCTGGTTCTTCATCCCATTTGGGTTAATAGTTAAGATGACTAGACCCATATAAGCCGCACTGTTTCATTACACCATGCACTTGGACTCTAAGTAGATAGGGTCTTGAGTACTTGTCGATTCTGCCCCAGATTTTTCTTCTCCTCTGGTTTGTTTGTTGAAAAAAGTTTTAAAGGACCTGGTGACTTGAGGCGTGTCAGATTTAAATACATGGAAAGTGAGCAAATTTATTGCAAAAATCACTTGGCCTTTTTAAAAGTGAAATGTTACTGGATGAAAGCTATTCAAAAGTTTGTCCAAGACTTTTGATATGTGGTAAAAATTCAGGTAGTGCCTGCAACTAAGATTTCTTCAATATTTTGAAAGGCAGTGAAAGGTTTTCTGCTTTGTTTAGATGCTACCATATAATGTAGTTGTAATGCTAATACCCCTAGACCTGACTCTTCTGATGGTGCTGCCAGAATATTGGACAGTTGATAGGAGAACCTATCGATCAAGGAGATGTGTGTGTATGAGTCAGTGAAGATAAATGATCGTTTACTGTGAAAATAGTACCTAGTCACTATTTCATAATGAAAATCCCCATCTCTTTCACACCCACCAGTCAAGCTTCTCTTCTATTTAATATTTAAAATAAAATAGTTCAACTCTCCAGGGGCCTCAGGACTTCCCCGGTGCCACAGGGTGTGATGTGTCTTTTCACACCTCTAGGCTGGGGAAACCCCACACTGGGCAAAGGGCCAGTTTTAGAACCAGCAGCTCATTAAGGAGATTCAGAATCTAAGGAGCCACAGAGAGACATTAGAAGAAGGAGACAAATACAGGGAAACCGTACCTCAAGCTGGCACTCTGACCAAATTAACTGTTTCTTGCTATCTTAGAAAGAGGCATGGGGATCGGTGAATGAAGCAGTGTGGATATTGGGAAAAGATATTGTTCTGCATGTGTAAATGGGAGTTTCACGGGCAACAATCTTTGGGAGAAGATAAGGCCATTTATTTTAAATGACTCAAAGAGATTGTATATGAACTGAGAGAAAATCATTCTCAAAACTTCCTGGTCACACCACTTAGACACAAAAGTCAGCTCTAATTATGGAAGGGGTCCTTGGAAAATGTCTGGTTTATTTTCCAACTCAGGTGCAGGATCATCTTTCAGGGATGCCTGACCGATGGTCCCCTGACTTCCATCTGGCCCTTGTGGGCTGGAGTGCCCACTGTTGAACATGGGTGAGATAGCCATCTCTTGGCTGGACAGTGCACTTGGTAAGAAAGTTCTTCATGTCAAGATGAAATTGACTTCTTCTAATCTTCAGCCAGAGTTCTTCCTTTAACATACAACATGTCTTCTCTCCTTTTCTCATGACTCATTCCAAATATTTGAAGACAACCATTTTATAACTTCTAAGTTTTCATGTCAGTTGCTTCAACTCTTTTCATGTTTACAGCTCTCACTGTTCTAATCATCCTTTTCTAGACTCATTTAGTTTATGGAGGTCCTTCACGAAACCCAGGGCTCAGAACTGAACAGAATCCTCTGGATAGGGTCACCTTAGGTTGAGAACTGTTTGCCTTTTTATGGCACAGGATGTGGTTTGTCTTGGTAAATGCACCATGTCAGCTTGAGAAAAATGTGTATTTTGCTGTTGTAGGGTAAAGTAGTCTATAGATGTCTGTTACACCGATTGATGGTGTTGTTCAGTTCAACTCTGTCCTTAACTGATTTTCTGTCCACTGGATCTGTCCATTCCTCATGGAGGGGTGTTGAAGTCTTTAATTTCAAGAGTGGGTTTGTCTGTTTCTCCTTGCAGTTCTATCAGTTTTTCTTCATGTAGTTTGGTGTGCATTGTTAGGCATATACATGTTAAATATTGTTGTCTTCTTGGAGAGCTGACCGCTTTGTCATATGTAATGCTCTTCTTTACCCCTGTTTAATTTCCTTGCTTTGAAGTATGCTCTTTCTGAAATGAACATAGCTACTTCTGTTTTCTTTTGATTAGTGTTAGCATGGTATATTTTTCTCTGTCCCTTTTCTTTCAGTCTATATAGTTTCAATCTTTATAGTTAAGGTGGGTCTCTTGTAGACAGCATATAGTTGGACCTTGCTTTTAAGCCATTCTCACAGTCTCTCTTTTAATTGGTACATTTAGGCCATTGATGTTCAAACTGATCATTGATGTCATTGGAATAACATCTACCATATTTGTTACTGTTTTCTATTTGTTTCCCTTATTCTTTGTTCTTATTTTTGTCTCCCACTCTTTTTCTGCTTTTTGTGGTTAAAATTGAGCATTTTCTAGAACTCCATTTTATGTCCTTTCTTAGCATATCATTTATCTTCTTTTTTTTTGGGTAATTGCCCTAGAGATTACAATATGCATATATAGCCCCCAAATCCACTTTCAAATGCTGCTATACTACTCCACAGGTAGTGTGAGTACCTTGTAATAGTGAAAAAATCCCAAATTCTCCCTCTCAATTTTTTAAAAAAGATTTAATTTATTTAATTAATTAATTAATTAATTAATTAATTTGAGAGTGAGGGAGCCAGGAGTGCCTGGGGAGGGGCCAGGGGGAGGGACAGAGAGAGAAGGAGAAGCAGACTGCCTGCTCAGGAGCCCAATGCAGGGCTTAGTCCAGGACCCTGGGACTGTGACCTGATCCAAAGGCAGACATTTAGCGACTGAGCCACCCAGGTGCCTCTGCTCTCATTCTTTATATCATTGTGGTCATACACAAGTACACATAATTGCATATATTGTTGCTAATAATAATACTTATTAATATATTATTATTTTGAACAAACTTATCTGTTAGACCAATGAAGAATTAAAAAATAAATGTTCTTATACTACCTTCATGTTTCTTTTTCTTTTTTTTAAATATTTCTTGCAAGGCAGGACTTACAGCAACAAATTTCCTCCTTTTTTGTTTGTCCAAGAAGGTCTTTATTTTTCCTTCACTCTTTTTTTTAAAAGTTTTTTTTTTAAGATTTTATTTATTTATTAGTTAGAGAGAGAGAGAGAGCGAGCAGAGGCAGACAGAGGCAGAGGGAGAAGCAGGCTCCCTGCTGAGCAAGGAGCCCGATGTGGGACTCGATCCCAGGACGCTGGGATCATGACCTGAGCCGAAGGCAGCCACTTAACCAACTGAGCCACCCAGGCATCCCTTTCCTTCACTCTTAAGAGATAATTTCACAGGGTATGAGATTCAAAATTGGTTGTATTGTTCTCTCAACACTTTAAATATGTCATTCCACTCTCTTGTTGCTTGCATAGTTTCTGAGAAGTTGGGTATAATTCTTATCTTTTTTCCTCTATAGGTAAGGTGCTTTTCCCTTCTGGCTTCTTTCAGAATTTTTTATCTTTGATTTTCTGTAGTTTTAAATAATATGCCTATATTTTCTTTTTCTTTTTCTTTTTCCTTTCCTTTTTTTTTTTTTTTCTGTTTGAAATTAATCCTGCTTTGTGTTTTTTGAGCTTCCTAGATCTGTGGTTGTGTGTATGACACTAGTTTGGGGGCAGTTCTGTCATTATTGTTTCAAATATTTCTTCTGTTTCTTTCTTCTCTTTCTGGTACTCCCATCACACATTTATTACACCTTTTTAGTTGTCTCATAGTCCTTGGTAATTCTACTCTTCCTTCCTTCCCTGCCCCCCCACCCCCAGTTTTGGTGGTTTCTGTTAAGATATCCATCCTTAAGCTTAACGATTCTTTCCTCAGCCATGAACAGTCCACTAATGAGCCCATCAAAGGCATTCTTCACTTCTGTTTACAGTGTTTTTGCTCTAAAGCATTTCTTTTTGGTTCTTAGGATTTCCATCTTTCTGCTTACATTGCCCATCTGTTCTTGCATGTTGTCTACTTTATCCATTATAGCCCTTAGCATATTCATCATGGTTGTTTTAAATTCTTGATCTGATAATTCCAGCATCCCTGCATGTCTGGTACTTATCGTTCTGATGCTTGCTTTGTTTCTTCAAATTGTGGGGGTCTTTTTGTCTTTTAGTATGCCTTGGAATTTTTTCTTTTTTTTTAAGATTTTTTTTTTTAATTTGTTAGAGAGAGAGAGAGAGAAAGTACCAGCAGGGAAAGCAGCAGACAGAGGGAGAAGCAGGCTTCCCACTGAGCAAGGGGCCCGATGTGGGACTCAATCCCAGGACCCTGGGATTGTGACCTGAGCTGAAGACAGATGCTTAACCAACTGAGCCACCCAGGTGTCCCTGGAATTTTTTCTTGATAGCTGCACATGATGAACTAGATAAAAGAAACTGCTTTAGTAATGTGGTGGTAAGGTGTAGAGGTACAGTGATTAGTCTCAGTCTTTCAGTGAACCCATGCTTCTAGACCGTGAACTTCACAAGTCTTTCTCAGTTTTTTCCTCCCCACTTACGTAGGATGGGATGACTAGAGTAGGGTAGAGTTGGGTACTTCTCCCAGGTCAATGAAACTTTGATAATAACCTATAAGGTTAGGCTCTGGTTAACTAGTTTCTCCTGAGTGCTGACCTTATCAAGAAGCACAGAGTGGGAGGCGCCTGGGTGGCTCAGTTGATTAAGCTTCTGCCTTCAGCTCAGGCCATGATCCCAGGACCAAGTCCTGCATCTGGCTCCTTGCTCAGTGGGGAACCTGCTTCCTCATCTTCCTGCCGCTCCCTCTGCTGGTGCACTCTATCTCTTTCTGACAAATAAAAAAAATCTTAAAAAAAAAAAAAAAGGCATAGAGTGCTCTGGTGTATTTCTAAATGGTTCTTTTCCTCTTCCCTCTCTCTCCAGTCTTGGGGCAGTGGTTTACCGTGTGTCCTCCCGCCTCTTAAGGATCCAAGGAGAGTTGTTGATTTTTCAGTCTGTTCATCTTTTTTTTTTTTTTTAAAGATTTTATTTATTTATTTGACAGAAATCACAAGTAGGCAGAGAGGCAGGCAGAGAGAGAGGGGGGAGCAGGCTCCCTGCCAAGCAGAGAGCCCAACAGGCTCGATCCCAGCAGCCTGGGATCATGACCAGAGCCAAAGGCAGAGGCCTTAACTCACTGAGCCACCCAGGTACCCCCAGTCTGTTCATCTTTTTACCTGATGTTAGGATGCAGTGGTGACTTCTGAGTTCCTTACATGTGGTACCAGAAACAGGAAGTTTATTTGCCTTTTTTCAGATACCAATATTGCCCTGGTGACTTATATTAAATTTGTCAAGTGAGACTTACTTGTTCTTGTTATTTATTTTTTAATTTGTTTTAATATGAACCATCATAAGCCAGCTTCCTCTCATACTATCTCTGCAATCAAAAATTATGTATATATGCATGTGTTTTCAATTTCCCTTTTTAGCATTATGAAGTATAGGTTTGATGAATATGTTTTTGTTATTTCTACCCCAAGTCATTAATACAGATGTGTTGATGGGAGGCACAGAACGGGTGATAGATACCCAGTCATTAATTTGCTCTGACTGTTAAACCACCCAATGCTTCAATATCTTCTGGGCTGTTCCAAGTACCCTGCTACAGTTTCCCATCTTGTGTGCAAAGCTATTACCATTGATGTTAAAATGCTTTGCTGGAGTGAAGATACATCAACTCCATGGTATTTCTTGGTCTAATTGTTTATTAAAGATGAATTTGTTGCAACTTTATGGATTCTGTTGGATGGTTTCTGACCAATTTCCTCCTGGTGACCATTACTTTATTTGTTTTTTAAGATTTTATTTATTTATTTGACAGACAGAGATCACAAGTAGGCAGAGAGGCAGGCAGAGAGAGAGAGAGGGGAGGAAGCAGGCTCCCCGCTGAGCAGAGAGCCTGATGTGGGGCTTGATCCCAGGACCCTGAGATCATGACCTGAGCCAAAGGCAGAGGCTTAACCCACTGAGCCACCGAGGCGTCCCCACTACTTTATTTTTTGTGTTCTTTTTTTGTTTGCTTTTAAAGAAACACAACTTTTTTTTTTTAATTATTTATTTGTCAGAGAGAGAGAGAGGGAGGGAGGGAGGGAATAAGCAGGGGGAGTGGAAGGCAGAGTGAGAAGCAAGCTCCCTACTGAGCAAGGAGCCCAATGCGGGACTTGATCTCAGGACCCTGGGATCAGGACTTGAGCAGAAGGCAGACTGACTGAATCTCCCAGGCATCCCTTTATTTTTTAAGTGTTCTAAGACATGTCAGGACATATCCCAAATTATTGTCTATATTTCCATGTTATGCTTAGTTTTATAACCTTAGGCAAGTCAGTTTGTCTCTTTTAACCCTCCTTTTTTTTTTTTTAATCTGTAAAACTACAACCTTGATTATTTCTAGAATTTTATAATTTGGAGCCATCGGTTTAACACCCTATTCTAGAATTTTTCTAAAAAATATGTGGTTTCTACTTTTCCATCTCCTACTGTGTACCTTCCCTTTGAAATCAGAGGCTTTGATCTATCCTCAGTCTTTCTCCTTGAATTCTTAAATGTCACTGACTATGGTGCTCTGATTACATTTGAAATGTTTGTTACTTTTCATTTTGTGTGCATGTATGTGGGGACACATGGGTTATAATTCTTCTCACTTAAGTTAATAGTTATTTTTAAATATGTATGTTAAATTTCAATACTCCCTTTAAAAAAATCTACAAAGATTTTATTTAAATTCCACTTAGTTGACATAAGGTGTAGTATTAGTTTCAGGTGTACAATACAGTGATTCAACACTTACAAACAACACCCGGTGCTCATCACAGGTACACTCTTTAATCTGTATCACCTATGTCACCCATCCCCCCATACACCTCCCCTCTGATAGCCATCAGTTTGTTCTCTATAGTTCAGAGTCTGTATCTTGGTTTGCCTCTCTCTCTCTCTTTTTCCTTGCTCATTTTCTTGCTCATTTGTTTTTTTCTTAAATTCCACATATGAGTGAAATTGCATACTATTTGTCTTTTTCTGACTTATTTTGCTTAGCATAATACTCTCCGGCTCCATCCATGTCATTGCAAATGGCAAGATTTCATTCTTTTTGATGGCTGAATAATATTCCACTATATACCTATCTACATCACATCTTCTTTATCCATTCATCTATCAGTGGGCACTTGGGCTGATTCCATAATTTGGCTACTGTAAATAATGCTGCAATAAACATTGGTGTGCATGTATCCCTTTGAATTAGTATTCTTTTTTAATTTTTAATTTTTATTATTTTTTAAAGATTTTATTTATTTATTTGACAGACAGATCACAAGTAGGCAGAGAGGCAGGCAGAGAGAGAAGGGGGAGCAGGCTCCCTACTGAGCAGAGAGCCCAATGCAGGGTTCAGTCCCAGGACCCTGAGATCATGACCTGACCCGAAGGCAGAGGCTTTAACCCACTGAGCCACCCAGGTGCCCAGTATTCTTTTTTTAAAGGTTTTATTTATTTATTTGTTTGAGAGAGACAGAGATAGTGAGAGAGAGCACAGTGGGGAGGAGAGGGAGAGGCAGGCTCTGCACTGAGCAGGGACCCTAACACAGGGCTTGATCCCAGGAACCTGGGATCATGCCCAAGCCAAAGGCAGATGCCCAACTGACTGAGATGCCCCGGTGCCCCAGTATTTTTGTATTCTTTGGGTAAATACCTAATAGTGTGATTGCTGGGTCATAGGGTAGCTCTATTTTCAACCTTTTGAGGAACCTCTACACTGTTTTCCGTAGTGGCTGCACCAGTTTGCATTCCACCAAAAGTGCAAGAGGGTTCCTTTTTCTCCACATCCCTACCAACACCTGTTGTTTCTTGTGTTGTTGATTTTAGCCATTCTGACAGGGGTGAGGTAGTATCTCATTATAGTTTTGATTTGTATTTCCCTGATGATCAGTGCTGTGCATCTCTTTGTGTGTCTGTTTGCCATCTGGTTGTTGTCTTTGGAAAATTTCTACTCATGTCTTCTGCCCATTTTTTAATTGGATTATTCTTTTTTTGGGTGGTGATTTTAATAAGCTCTCTTTTAAAAAAAAGATTTTATTTATTTATTTGACAGAGAGAGAGAGAGAGATCACAAGTAGGTAGAGAGGCAGGCAGAGAGAGAGAGAGAAGCAGGCTCCCTGTTGAGCAGAGAGCCTGATACGGGGCTTGATCCCAGAACCCCAAGATCATGACCTGAGCCAAAGGCAGAGGCCTAACCCACTGAGCCATCCAGGTGCCTTTTTTTTTCTTACACTACCATCCTTTTCGTTTATTAAGAGACCAATACATGCTAGATATATCGCTAAATGCTTAACATACATTACCCATTAGTTCTCTTAAGAAACATTTACTGAGTATCTATTATGGGCACTGGGGTTATAGTGATACTCAAATCAGACTCAATCCATTCCCCAAAGACAGCATACATTCTGCTTTATTAATACATTTAATCTTAACAAGAAACTTACTAGATAAGTACTATATTTTACAAATGGTGAAACTGACACTCCAAGTTTGCCCAGGATTATACACTAAGTGTAAAACCAAGTGACCCTGATTCCAAAGTCATGTCCTGACCTCTTAGCTTAATCCTTTATCAGATGTGTCATTTCAAAGTATCTTCTCCCATTCCATAGGCTTCCTTTTAGTTTTGTTGATTGTTTCCTTTGCTGTGCAAAAGCCCTTTATTTTGATATAGTTCCAATAGTTTATTTTTGCTTTTTTCCCCCTTGCCTCTAGTAAGATGTTTCTACAGACAATATCAAAAAGAGCACTGCCTATGTTCTATTCTAGGATTTTCATGGTTTCAGGTCATTCAGTACCCTCTTAGTAGTAACTGCTTTATCTTTTCCCTTTTGAAAATTATTCTTTTTGGTGAATAGGTGAATGTAAAGCAGTACTAACCAAAATTTGGTAACTACCCTTATTTGCTGGATTATCCTTCAAAACATTGTTGGCTACTTCAGTCTCCTCATCATTTCCCTTAAACTCTGCCAACCACCAAGCAAAAGAAACTTTTTGATAAAGGTTCACCTCTACTGAGGACATTCTAAAGAACTTGCTGGAGGCTCTGAAGGAAATGGTGAAAGAGTTCTCCATGTTTTAAGGAATAGCAGCATCCCTAGGATAAATGTACACTTGTCTGAACTACCTACCTGGAACCCTTTCTAGGTTGAAAAGTTTTGTTATGTTTGTTTAAAAACCATTGGTGGTGCTTTCCATCTCCCAGAGCAACCTGACTGCAGTCACTGCCTGTTCTTTTACTTGGTCTAGAAAACAGCACTTGATTGTTATCATTTTAATATCTAGGATTAGGTCTAGTTTCCACTCAGCTTTTGATTTAATTAGTTCGGACCTGAGTCATTTGGATTTGAAGGTGTCACTGAACAGATTGGGCCTCAACTAGCTTCCTTGAGAACCTGTCCCTTCCTAGACTGCATGATTCTAGGTCTCTTTGACAATCTCATTTGGTTTCAGAAGACTTTGGTCTAAAAGATAGATTTGAAATTTAAATATATGAAATCATCAGTTTTAGAAGTGCATGGGAAACTATGCTCTAAAGTTATAAATAATGTGGTTTGCCCCATCTAGTTGGGATTGCTGTCCTAAGCCCTTCTGATGCTAAGTCTTGCTAAGGCCCTGTAGGCATGATAAACTTGGGACAAAAATTTGCAGTGTGCTTTTCCCCCTTTCCAAAGTAGAAAGTATTTATGTAGAGTCCTTTTAGGATATTGTCCTCGTGCAAGAAGGCGTAAGTGAGGGGCATTCTTAAAGCAACCTTGAAGTGGGGTTCAGAGAAGGCAAGTCACCAACCATGAGAAAAGATAGCTTAGCTGTGGGAATCCTGGGTATTAAGAACACTGCATGCTTTTCTTTTGCAAGATTTTCTTATATAATAAGCATGCAGCTGTGTACTACAACTTTGTTTCTGGGAAAAAAAATGCATGTATATCAGTTGATATTTTAGATATTTAAGCACATTTAAAATAATTTATATAAAAATTTATTATAAGAATAAAAATTGCACAATTTAGGAGGAGTCAAGATGGCGGAGAAGTAGGAGGCTGAGAAGACATCAGCCAGCAGGAGATCAGCTAGATAGCCTATCAAACCATTCCGAACACCTACAAATCCAACAGGAGATCGAAGAGAAGAAAAACAACAATTCTAGGAACAGAAAATCGACCACTTTCTGAAAGGTAGGACCAGCGGAGAAGTGAATCCAACGCGACGGGAAGATAGACCCCAGGGGGAGGGGCCGGCTCCCGGCAAGCGGC
>ML109783.1:54168-113410 GCA_003697995.1 Taxidea taxus jeffersonii | reverse complement strand
GGGGGTGGGAGTTAAGGTGGTAGGAAAAGTAAAAATGAAAGAAGATGGGATCGGGAGGGAGAAAAACCAAAAGAGACTCTTAATGTCATAAAACAAACTGAGGGGGGTGGGGGGAAGAGGGGTTGGGTGAGGGTGGTGGGGTTACATTATATGTTTAAATAAAGCTTAAATAAAGTAAAAAAAAAATTTATGATAAACCACTTAATAGAACAAAATACTATTTTTCCAATTTATAATATCTATCTGTATCTGGCTATATTTTTGTGTGTGTTCAGAGCTTTTTCATCTTTCCATATAATTTGGGCACAAAACATATTATATCTTAGTTTATAGGAATAAAATCCCAAAATTGTAGCCAATTTTTATAGACAAATATCTTTATTTCTGTCAAACTATTTTATGATTTTCATAGTTCTTCTCCTTTAAGCTTTTGACGCTCCTTTGCCTGTGGCCTTAGGAGCAGTGTATGTGTCCCCCCATATAATTAATGAGGCACCTCACTGTAGGCGGTTGTGGGTGTCTGAGGGGAAATAGAGAATCTTGAAGTGGTGAACCTGAAGAGCCTCAAAGCCTTCTTTCACCACGACTGAGGTTGGATTTTCTGACCACGTGGATTTCAGAATATCTGGTTCTGCTAAGGCTGATGTGGCAGCATGGAGTATGATGATAAATAAGCTTGAGCTTATCAAAGAGTTGCACAGTATCCTACAGATAACTGGGAACTGATAAGAGCTTGATGCTGCTGCTGGTTAAATAAGCTTATGAATGTAAATTTAGAACCTGGGACATATGCTAATAGGGATAATACCTTGTCAGTGAGAATTCTTTGGGTTCACAGAAAACAAACTGTTAAGTCTCTTAAATAAGGAGGGATTTATTATCACATATAATAAAAAGCCTAGATATAGGGCAGTTTTGGGGTTGGTTAATTCAGTGTTTTAAAAACGGTGTATTAAAACCCTGGTTTCTCTTTTGCTAGTCTCAACATGTTGGCCTTTTTCTAGGTTTATACCCTCATGATTACAAGATGGGTACCGATGCTCCAGGCAACATATCCTCATCTATTTTATTTGAAATGGAGAAAAGGACAGTTTCTCAATTTGTGTCTTAGGAAGGAAGAAAACTTCTCCTGGAGGATCCTTAGCAGGCTTCCCCTCATGAATCATTGGCCAGAATTATGTTGCATCCTCATTCTTACACTAATTAGTGGGGTAGCTGGGTGGCTCAGTTGGTTAAGGGTCCAACTCTTGATCTCAGCTCAGGTCTTGATCTCAGGGTTGTGAGTTTAAGCCCCACATTGGGCTCTGCACTGGACATGGATACTTAAAAATAAATAACAAACAAACAAAAAATCCCGAAACCAATTACTGATTTTAAGAAGTCAAGGGATGCCTTGGTGGCTCAGTGAGTTAAGCCTCTGCCTTTGGCTCAGGTCATGATCTCAGGATCCTGGGATCGAGCCATCGGGCTCTCTGCTCAGCAGGGAGCCTGCTTCCTCCTCTCTCTCTGCCTGCCTCTCTGTCTACTTGTGATCTCTCTCTCTCTGTCAAATAAATAAATAAATAAATAAAATCTTTTTAAAAAAGAAGTCAAATTATTATGATTGGATTAGATTAAGACTCACCCATGGACATTTAAAGGGGCATCTTCGTTGAGTATGTGGTCATACAGAGGGTGAGCAAGATCAGGGCTTAATTAACAAAGGAGAACTGGGGCAAACTGTTGTAGGGTGGGCAACCAATAGTGTGTGTTACAAGTGCTTTCTCTTTGAACAGCACACCTCATATCTCACTTAATAAAATGATTCTAGGACATCGGAAGTGAATGGGTGATTCTTTTCATGCCATACCATCATTGGAAACAAGTTAGAAGAACTTTGCATGAAAAAATAGAGGTCATATCTCTGCTTCTCTGTAACAGCAAAAAGAAAATTTTGACTTTTTCATCAAGATAGAAAATGAAAACAAGAGAACACTGAAGATAGTATTCATTGACCACTCAGTTGCCATTTTTACCCTCTTTGCTTTTTCTTCCTTGATAATGAAACTTGATCTCTTCTGACAGCATTATACTGATGTCTGGGGCTGCATCATGATTCTCCAGGCTGATCACAGTAGTTTGATAACCAGATGCACACATTTCCAGCTTTCCTTGATGGTAGTAGGAGCCATATGATGTAGTTCAGTCCAACAAGTAGAAATTCTCTGGGGGTGAGGCTTCTGGGAAAGCTTTTGTTTCCTTAACAAATGGAATAACTGTTAGAAGAGAGCTTACTGGGGTGGCTCATCCTCTCATCTTCCTGCCATGAATGTAAATGTGATGTCAGGTGCTCTGGCAGCTCTCTTGACAACAGGTGATAGCAATCATGGGGAAAAACTTCACATTA
The DNA here is from genome assembly GCA_003697995.1 of Taxidea taxus jeffersonii. Lineage (NCBI taxonomy): Eukaryota > Metazoa > Chordata > Mammalia > Carnivora > Mustelidae > Taxidea > Taxidea taxus. The sequence continues at coordinate 111,024 of ML109783.1, read as the reverse complement.
ACAAATGGTACAACAAAAATATTAAAAAAAAAAAAGAAAAAGAAAAAACCTGAGTTACAAGACCAAGCCTTTAACTACCTACTTTCAGATTTCTGGCTATGTGTGAGATAACTTCTCATTGTTTAAGTGAGTGGAGTTGGGTGTTCCATTACTTTCAACTTAAAGCATACTGACTGGTACAAAAACAATGAACAATATCTTATGTGGTTTCTGCAGCTATCCTATCACCTCTCTTCCCCCAGTCCTCTCCCATTATAATTTTACTCTGACTCTGGCTTCACAGAGCCTGAATAACTTGCCCACAGCTATAGAGCCCTTCAACTCCCTCCCACTCAGGTCACTCCATTCTTATATACCCTTAACATTTTAGGATCTACTCTATTTTCTGCTTCTTTTCTATACTCTTTCATGTTTTCTTTCCTAGTGAGATTTGAAACTCCTTTGGAACAGAGTCTGGGCTTCTTATTCTCTGGTGTTGATTTGTATACTCAGTGTAGAGGGGCTTCTCAGTGGCAGGGAAGTAGAAAAGTGAATACTGTGACTTCTCTTCTTTATCTCAGCCAGCAAGGAGGGAAATAGGCAAATGACTTATCTTTAGAAGATACAAATTTACCACCTTTTTCTTCTCGAAGTAGGAAAACAGCAGCCATGAAGTATCCTGTGGAGATTATTTCAGGTTACCTCACTAGTCATAGGAAGTTCGACATTATTTGAATTTGGTTACATATCAGTCTTTTTATTCTCTATGAACAACTCAGATGCAGGATTAGGTCTGTAATCATCCTGTAGTGGTGAGCTTGAAACAAGGCATTTTAGGGAAGCAACCCTGTGTATTTGAGGTCTAGTTGGCCAATGTGGAATAAGGGAACTTCATAGCTTAAGGAAGATCTCCAATGGAAATGGTGCCTTTGGGGGTGGTTGGATTGCTACAGCTAAAAAATTCCCTTGCATGAGTTTGTCAGTTTCAGGGGATTTTGGTCATGATTCAGTGAAGTGGAACTTTTCAGTCGAAATAAGAATCTCATGGCCTTTGTGTATCTTTGCTCATACCCAGGGTGACACCTTGTGTGTATGGCACATGGCTCTCACTAGGTCACGTTCTCATCCAAAGCCTTTGTTGCTATATATTTCTCTATAAGCACAAGTGCTTTTTTGTGGCCGAGAGATGTAACTCCAGCACAAGTGCTTTATACTGACGACTGTGGGTTTTCCTTAAGGTAACTGTGGGTGGCCCTTCCATTTATTTTCTTGCTTCCTTTTTGTTTCTGTAAATTCTGCCCTCCACTTTCCCCTGAAGCACATGCTGTTCATGTAATCTGAATGGCCATTTAGAGGAAAGATCAGAAGTTTGTTGTTTCATTACCAACATAAATCAAAACTTTGTGTTCGCACTGCAATCTGAGTGAGTCCAGGAATAGCTTTGGGATTGCTAAGTGTCTGGAGAGCACTGACTACACAGACATGTTTTGAAGCTCACTATAATAGTTTCTACAGCTGTTAACAGTTCATAGAAGAATGGCAGCATTATATATCAGTGTTTAAAATGTGCATGACTTGCATTGCACAGAAGTCAGATTGGGATAGAATCAGATTTTTTTTTTTTCTGAAACTTGGCCAGGAAAGTCTTTAATAACTAGAGAAATTCTTTTTACTGCTGAAATCAACATGAAGGACATTGTGTTATTATAATTGCTATAGCTCACCATGAAAGTTGTCTTTGTATGAGTGGATGTACGGGCTGTACTGTTTTGTTTTTATTTATTCTGCATTCTTTATTCTAATGTCCTTTCCTTTTTCCTGACCAGAAAGATTGTTATTGAGCCCTTCACAAAGCTGAAATAATGCAGTGTGTTAAAAAAAATGTTAACAATTCAAAGAAGTTATAAAAATTTATAAGTTGGCTGAATGGTTGGGAAATTTCTGCATATTTTAATATAAATAGGTAATGCAAATATTTGTTCTTTGCATTGAGAGGTGAGTCTCTGTTTTCCAAAAGGCCCTGCTATTTAAATTAGATTCACTTTATTGTATTGAAATAAGGACAGCTTCCATTTTGACTGATGGCAAAGATTAAATATCATCGTTGTTATCAAATACAAAAAAAAAACCTTATTAGGTTAGATTTTGTTACTGCATCATGGGTTTAAAAAATTTCCAGAAATCAGCAGGAATTGCTTCATAATTTGAATTCCCATGATGGTAACTTGCTCAATTTTTTTGAGATTTCCAAGTTGAGATTGAGGTTTTGCATAGGGCGGGAACTATCTGGACCACCTCTGTACCTTGTAAGTTTTACTGTTTCCTTAAAAATTTAATTGACAGACTTAGTTCAAGGTAGGAGTGGGAGAGATATCTTGGCAGAATATATATAAATAGAGAAAAAGAAACTGAGTAAAAATTTTTGAAAAAATAATCAAATTATGAGAGAGCTCCTTCTATTGAGCTATCACATCAAGATACACACATTTTGAATGACTGTGGCTCAGAGATCTTCGCAGAAGGATTAAGATCTAAGATGGGAGACCTTTAATCTTTCTGAGGTAGCATGCCAGGGCTCATCTCATGGGAAGCTGGCACCACCCTGGTAGCCTACGAAGGGGAAAACCCACCCGTAGAGTCCGTTTCCAGATATGAAGTTGAGATGCCCCAGGGATCATGTTCCAGGCCTGGGACACCTAGCATCCTGGACACTGGCAGTGGTTTGCTTCTCTACAAGCTGCGCAGGCTGCTGGATCAACTTGAAGATCTGCGAAATCCTCGGCACAGACCTTGAGGTTCCCTGTGAGAGTGCTCATGAACTCTCGTAGCTCATCTTTGTCCTCTCCTTGTTTACCAGTGAATGTTTGAGCAAATAGTCATCTCAATGAGAGAGGGAGGCAACAGGAAAACACGAAGGAAGATTTCCAGGGTAAAAGGAATGTCTCCCACAAACTTTACACACAAACCTCACAGATTTACTCAGATGAGGTTTGGCTGCCATCCCTTCACACCTTCACACTCTTGGCATGGGGTCATTGGCATCATCTCTGATGCTGTCTGCACCTTTCTCTTGGCCTATACCTCTCTTAGACTTGTGGAAACTAAGGATACATCTGGAGGAGTTTGCCTTTCCCTGGGAAAAGTGACTTGCCTAGGAATTAAATTGATAACATTTTCCAGGCAGAAGTGCCATGAAAACATGAATTTTCACTTTCCCAAACTAAGCAGCTCTACGTGATTGAGCAATAAGATTAATGATTGACATTTTCGTTGAGTGCTTATGATGTGCCAAACACTGTATCGTCTTATTCATTTTTAAAAACTTTTTATATTTTGTATTGTCTTGTTTAAAAACAGATATCAGTGGGTCTCATGATCAGCAGAAGGAAATATAAATGTAGTTTGATCAAAGGTAGAGCATAGGCCAGAGGTGAACTAGGAAAGAAATAGGGAAAGTGGACTCAAATCTGGGTTTCTCCACACACTGAGAATCCTTGGTAAATACTTTCCCCTCATTCATGCCTGGTTTGATTATAAAATAAGAATAAACACCAGCCTGGAATATACAATTCAGATGTCTCAGTCAGGAAATGGCTCTATAGCAATGGTTTTGGTTTTTGTCTTTCCAGATTAGTGGAACTCTCAGGGGTTGAGAATTGAGTGCTATGGGCTCTCAAGAAAAATGCCCACACATACATGCATGCAAACCGTGGAACAGTTTCAGGGGTTGCCAGCTCCTGGGGCCAGTCTTCTTAGGTGGATGGAATATGGCATCAGCAAAGCCTGGTATCAGGCAATACTCAGGTCTAGGCAGAGAGGATGGCTGGCCGGAAGTTCAGAGGGAGCTTAGTGGATTTTCCCAGCTGTAGGAAGGAGAGCAAACAACAAATCGTGTTGCACTGAGGTGGGAACTGGTGCTGGGTATGACTGGCTGTAGGTGTCAAAGCCTAAGCATGGGGACTGAGATTTAAGGGCATAATGGCCATCTGAAGACTCTTGGACTACTGAGAAAGAAGCCAAGAGAAGGCATCTGGAATCATGTAAGACGAGAGTAACTGGAAGTGGTTTAGAAGGTGCAGACCAGGTCACAAAGAAAGCCCAATAACCAAAACCAGGTTCAAGCTGAATGGGCTCAGGATTACTCAGCAAGATTTTCCCATATATGAGATATTTGGCTTCAGACCCTGGCAGTTAAGGTTAAGCCCTCAGGTAGGGCAGTGTGAGCCTATCTCTAGGAGTTTGGTGGGAAGGAAAGAGCTGGGCAAAAGACTGTCTAGTTACTACAACCCTGGTGTGATCTCTCATCAAAGCTTTAGTAACTTGGCTGAGGGTACGGGTGGATTACCATTTTCAAATCTTCTTAACACATTAACTTTGAAACTAGAGAATGTTCTTTACTTCCTGTATTTTTCTCATCTTGTGGATTTGTCCATTTATTTACCTTTAACCTGCCACTTCTGTACGTTCATTTCCAGTCTTTCACTGGGAGACCCACTGATCGTCATGCTGTGGCCTTTCTCCACAAAATAAAAAATTTTCAGCATTTGTTGGTTCACCAAACATTTTGGGAATTTTGCTGGTCTGTAAAATCTAAATATTGAGAACTGCTGGATTATAGTGTCCTTGATTGGGTAGAGTAGGTACTCAAGAATTATTTGTAGTTATATTGAATGAATGATTAAGTGAGATATGAATTATATCACATAAAACTAAGGGCTTAAATATCTATTACATGCCTACCTCACTTTGAGATCTCTTGAAAGCTTAATGCTGAGGCAGGCTGAGGTCCACACGTGCATGGTAAATTAGTAGACTGGGCCATCTTGACTGCTCAACAGAGTAGAGTAGACAATCTGTCTACCTAAGTGCTGGCAGTTTTGTTGATGACATTTGACGTATTAAAATAGTGCTGTTGTCTGGTAAAGTAGTGATTGTTTTCAGGAATTTTGAAAGAGATAATTTAAAGGAAGAGACAGTTTAGCTAAAGAGGAAATAGGGTCAGGAGAGATTCCCTGACCCACTCTGGTGAATGCTGTTTCATAGTGTGCCTTGGTGACCTAAATCATGAATATTTAGTAGCAAGTCCTAGCTGAACTTTTTGATGTGAAATTTGGAAAGTCATGGATACAATGAAGATTAGAGGAAAAAAATAAGGAGATATGAAGGAGAGTCATAATTCTGGCATGAAGGTCAGACCAAATAGTGCAAGCATGCTTTTGTGCTTAAAATGATTCGAGTTCTCTTTAGATTAGATTAAAATTATAAAGGGGAGGCTTTCCTTCCCTTTGATGACTGCATTTAGCAAGACATTAGTTGCTCAAATTTACCCTTTGGTCCAGTAGAAAGAAACATAATGTAACTTGAAGTCTAAATCACTGTAATTTAAAATAAAATTATGTGTGTACAGGAGTGTCCATGGGCAATTAGATGAATGTAGTTTTGAGGAAGGAATAGGAGTCCAAGGATTGAAGAGAGTCTTGTCAAATAGGAAAGAATAAATAAGTAGACAAATTTTCTCATTAAAAAATGGAGCTCCACATCTCTGAGATAAAGGATAATGTAAAAATGACTCCTCATAGAGATTCATATTGGTTTTAAGTGGCTGAGTTTGTGTGGTGTGTGTGTGTGTGTGTGTGTGTGTGTGTGTGTGCGCACACACACATGCATCACAAAGCACAGAGTAGTAAGAAAAGAAGAAACCATGAGAGACAGACAGGTGAGAACCCAGTCACTTCCAATATGGGTGAAGCACTTTAATCCTGCTTTCCTCTTTGTAATAGTTAAGGATGGGGATCAGGACAGAGGGAAAGAGTGAGGCGGAGTTTCACTGTGGGCCTTGGGAAATGGCAAAGTTTATGTGAGGTGGGATAAGGTACTAATAAAGGAAGGGTATAAATAAAGATCTCTAGAAGTTCTGAAGGACAAATTACCTTCATGGGCAACCAGGCAAGTCTTCAGAGAGGAGGTGACATTGAAACCACATGTAGAAGGATGGATAAGATTTTGAAAGGCATGGCTGGACAAACATTCCGAGGAGAGGAAAATCACCCAAACAAAGGTGTCATGGCAAAAAATGCAAGCCTATTCCGGGAATGGTATGTGATTCAGCAGAGCTGGATATAAAATGGGTGCAGTTGGTAGAAGTCAGGTTACAAGAGACCATGAATACCAGATTAAGATTTTGTCTGTTATATAAGTAAACTCCTCACATAACTCACCAATATGAATGTCCATCCCCTGAAATTTCTGGTTGACAAGGATTGATTTTTTGGCCAACAAATGCTTTCTAAAAGTAAGCTGCAATTGCACTTTGCTAAACCATCTTTTAGTGTCTTAAAAGCAGGAGCTTGGCCTGGTGAACCAAAGCCTGGATTATATCTGAGATTCAGATTATTAGAGAGTGCTTTGGGATTCTAGGATGTTGTGTGTGGTGGTTTTTGTTATTTTTTTTTTCTTTTTAAAAATTTATTCATCTTTATCATGTGATCACTTACAGTGTAAGTGTGGCAGATTTTATTTTCCATAAAGGACCAAATCAAGTTTTTTCATCCCATGCAATCTTACTGACTTTCCTCTTGTTAAGTGGTGGGATCTGTGTTCTCTTCCTTAGGCTGGTTTGTGATTTTAGTGGAAGTGATACCATATGATTTCTGAGGCTAGGTCATGAAAGGCCAAGCAGCTTCCTCCTAGTTTTCTTGGAATGTTCACTTTTGGCACTCTACACCCCAAAGTAGGAAGTCAAGGGTCTCCATGCTGTGAGGAAGCCCAGGTCCCTTGTCGGCCTTCTGGTTGACAGCTAGCATCAGCCGCCAGAAATGTGAGTAAAAAATGCCTCCAGACGATTCTTGGTCCTGGAAGTTGAATCACTCCAAGCCTTTAGGTCCTTCTTGGTGAGGTCTCAGATGTCAAAGAGGAGAATAAAAGCACTCTCACTCTGCCCTTTCCAAATCCCTGGCACTCAGAATCCGGGAGCATAATAGAATGGTTATTTTATGAAGCTAGGTTTGGGGTAATCTGTTATGCTGTGGTAGTAACTAGAAGAGAAAGAAAAAAAGAAGAGTAAGCACTAATTACCTTTTGCAGTTCAACTCTCTGTTCAACAGGCTCAGTGTTGTGAAGAAGGGAAGGAGGGAATTATCATTGTTTAGAAGGCCTTTTTAGGTGATTTGCATATATTATCTCTGATCTTCCTATTGCAGAATTAGCATTAGCAACTTTATTGTCCAGAGAACTGGGGCCCAGAGAGGTTAAATATTTCCCTGTGGTCACACAGCTAGAAAGAAAACCTAATTTTTATGGCTCCGTAGTTTAAAGGATTTCCCCTAGCACATGAGACTTCCCTAGGCTGATGGGAGCCCCTGCAGTATCATAAGAGCAGTGAATTCTGCTGCCTAGCTTATCTCTCCATCAGATGGCACCCTTGATGAGCACCTGGGCTAGGGCATGTGAGGGAGATGAGGAGAGACACAGCCTCTGCCTTTGCAGCAGTGATAAACATTTTGGTGGCTAGATGGCTATAAGTCCCATGGAAAGATGAAAGCAACACAAGGCAGTGTCTGATCTAGCACTGTGGATTTTCATAGAGGGGAGGGGTCACTTTGGAGTCTTGGGCAAGTAGGTGGTCTGGCGATCTCCTTTCTGACTGAGAAAGTAGGGGGGACCATATCTGCCACTTCTCCCAGACAGTCTTGCTTTACATTTGTTTTCGTAGAGAAGTTATTAATAGCATCTCCTCTTAGTGTCACAAGTCTCCCATTTTGGATGATACGTTACATAGTCACCTGAGGGTGGTGCTTTTCAAAGTGAACTTTTTCAGGGGAATGGGGTGAAGTACTATTGAGTAACAATGTGAAGTGGCATGACAGCTGTGACTGATTGCCCCAGAGAAGTAGCAGAGTGTGTTATTTCCATGAAAATCTTGTCTATTTGCTGTATAGCAAAGAAGCCAAATGGTGATTTTATTTGACATGAGTGAATGTTTTTTGGGTGTCAACTGTGTGTCACAGTTAAAAATCTGAATCAACAAAAACACACAATAAAACCTTGACAAATCAGCCAACCAACCACAATTGAATTGGTCCTCTACATTGACCTAATTGGTTTGTGTCTGGCCAAAATGGCTAGGGTAGTCCATATCTCCCTCAAGGAAAATGAAGTTTCATAGACCTAGTGCAAGGACCAGGCTATACATCTCCAAGTGGGGTCCATAAACCTTGGGCATCAGACTTGCTTGGGGCAGGGGATAAGGGGTAGGAGGGTGGAGCTTAAAATTCAGATTCTGGGTTTCTACCCCAGACTCCAGAATCGTTCTAGGAGAATGAGCCTAGTTCTTGGCATATAGAGCAAGTTTGCCAGGTAATTCTGCTGTACTCTAAAGTTTTTGAGGGCATCTGGGATTAGATGCTAAGAATCAAGGAAACAGTAACGCCTTAGAGAAAGTTCATTATTTGGGGAATGTTGTTAGTTTGTTGATTTAAAGTCACAAATACATTCAGGACTTGAACCAGTGGACTGATCCCACAGGTAGTATTAGCCTCAGTCAGCACTGCAGAAAGAATATGAAGTTAATCTTAATTCTAAACCACTTTCCCACATTATAAACCCACCCACAAGGATGGGGAAAGTGTTGCATCATTATATTACAAGAAAAGGGGATATGTTTAAACATCAATCTTTTTTTTTCCATTATTACCTCTGTCATTGGGATTAATCCCATAGTAGATTTGCTAACTACTCTCTAACAATATCTAGGAGCTGCAGAAAATGAGGAACTGTGTTGATCAGTGTCTGGTCCATTTTGGCTAATTCTTACAAAGATGGGCAGAGGGGACAGAGGTACAAATGGTACAGACAAGGTGGTATAGATTGCATATCTCCCCCTCGGGATATTTGTGCTTGTGTAAACAGAACTTTGTGACAGAGGGAAAGAGCTGGGATATTAGAGCTGAAATGGAGTTTTGAGTTCATACACCCACCCTGCTAATATGGACAAACTGAGGCCCAGAAAAAGGACATCCCTGCGATAAGTCCCAGCTCTGCTGCTTTCCATCTTTGTAGTCTTGGACAAATCACTTACTTTTCCCTTGTCATCCCTGAACTGCAGGATGATAACACCTACTTTTTGTAGTTTTGAGGAGGAGTGAGTGGAATGAGAGCATGCACATGAAGTGCTGGGCATGCCCCTGACACCTTGTTGGGGTGCTGTTTCCTATTATTAGCCAAAGTCATAGAGCCAATTAATGACAGAGCCAGGCCCAGGCCCCAACTTCCCGACGCTCTGCATTTTCTGTGGTATCCATGGGGTTCCAGAGATCAGTCACAAGAGATAACCTGTGTGTTTCCACGTCATCAAATGCTATTTTAAGACCTTTCAGAAGGGCCCCAGGACAATGGGCTTTGGCTGGCTGCCTCCAGCCGTACAGTCTGTTCTCAGGGGCGTGTGGCTTCTGGGCTCTGGCTGGCCATCTGTCTGTGCCCCATTGGGCCTGGCACTACTGGCCCCCTCACTGCTCCTCAACCAAATGGTGATGTGAAAGGGGAACTGAGGCCACAGATATGGGAGCTACTTTGTAGGGGAGCATTCCTCAGTTGCGAGAAAACCAGGAGACCTGGGAAGTGTGGGGGTAAAAGTATGTGGGTTGTGAAGGCAAACTGCCTGGTTCCACCAATTACTGGCTGTGGGGCTTGACTACCTTACTTGCCCCTGAAAAAATCCTCAGTTTCCTCATCTGTAAAATCTGTAACAAGAGTGCCTCCTGCAAGAGTTGTTGTGAGGGTCAGTGAGGAGATTCACACACAGCAAGGAGTCCCGCCTACAGCCTTCAAGTGGTGGCTTGTTGTTAAGTCTGAATGACGTTTTGTGAATTTAGAGGAGAATCAGGATATAGAGAACTTCTCAATGGAAGGGACAAAAATCAGAACAGAAAATTGTCATTTATGATGAGTAATGCAATAGTATTTTGCATATCATCAGAAGGTAAGGCTGAAATTGAGAATTGGTTGAAGACACTATATAGCTATTGGTGGGACAAGTTAAAAAAAAACTGGCAGTAGCTTTGCAAAGAAAAAATTGGAAGTGCTTTCTACCCTTTTCTACTTTCCCTTCGCCTCTTAGGCCCACTTCTCCTTCAGTTTGCTGTGACTATTTAAGAAATTGATGTAAAAATAAAAATGCCAAAAATTTTCTAGCCATGTTTATTAGCCTACAATGTAGGATCTTGGAAAGAACTTTTAATAAACAATAAATTACATCAATAGAATTTATTAGCATCTGTAGTATTTAATTAAATAATAGAAGCCTGCTGGCTACCATATAGTAAGCAAATGAAATGTATTTTGCTAGGTTTTATAATGAAAGGAAAAACTACTAACTCTCTTTAAAAGAATTTTTGCTTATAGGTTAACCAATTTGGGTGATGACTGATATAAACCTCTGGCTTCCTGATTCTTCTGCCATGGGGGATATTTACTAGTTAGGCCAGGTAATGCTGAGGTAACAACTCTGAAAACTCTTGGTATTCTAAATGAGATTGATTTCTTCCTTATGAGACATGCCCATATCAGTGTGTCTAGGGCTCTGCCCCAAATTGGCCTCTCTTGGGACCAAGGCTGATGGAGCAGCCACCATGAGACATGTTGCCAATTATCATGGGCCAGAGACACAGAGCAGTGGATTGAGCCCAGGGTCCTAAAGCTCCCACCTGGAAGTGTCAGCTCAGGATGTCACTGGAAGAATCGTGGACACACTCAACTAAAAGGAAGCAGAAGAGTACAGTTGTTATGTATGTTTGGCTGGAGAACAGAAATGTTGGGTGATTAGCACTAATTAATACTACCGCATTTACATGTATGTCTTCCCAGCCATAAACTCCTTGAAGGTAATGACACTGACTCATTCCTCTGTCTCTTTCAACACCAGCCCTCAGTAGGAAAACGATATGTGTTAGGTAACTGGCTGCCTATAGAGCTTAGCATGGGGCTGGGAAAAAATGGAAAAGGGAACCAGACAACTTGGCGTTCTTTCCCCCAACCCGTTTGGCCTACTCGTCCCTCCCTTGTGCTGGGATTCTACTTTTGCAGCTAGAAAAATGGGGACATTATGACTCCCTTGTAAAGATGTAGTAAGATGGCATTATGTGAAAGCCACTGGTCAGTAAAGGCTAGTGGCTCTGCTACTGCCCAGTGCCCTCTCTGGGGGCCCAGAGATGTCCACTGCCATCTGCTTTGCTACCCCACTGAGGCTGGCCCTAGGCAGAGCATTACTGTGCACTCGGTCTCCTCTTATCTATTCCCCACTTTTCTCTTAGATGTCCCTATTAAGACTTAACCTGCCCTATATCTTGTTTCTTCAGGACAGAATAGGATAAAATCACCTCGATTAATTCATTAATAGATAGTAATGGGTCAAACCCAGCAATTGCTCAATGGAAAGGATAGTTTACCCAAGGTAAACTGCTGATAGTTGCAGATTCTCAATGTATTCAAAATAAAAGGTGACTTAGAGCTCATCTAGTAGGATAGTTTTGAACCTTTTTTTCCCCCAACTGAAAGATAGTTCAGAACATGACCTATAAGACAAAAACGGCTGTGCTCTAATTGAGAGGAGGTAGGCAGCCCCGCCCTGCTCAGCAGGTTTCCCCAACCGAATAGCGCTAAAGACACGCACAGAATCCCACTGGTTCTAGTCTAACTCTCTGATTTTACAGAAGAGAAACCAAGACCCAAATAGAAGAAGGGACTCAGGATCCCCCAGATAGGTAGGACTGGGGTCAAAGCACCCCTGGTCATGTGGGTGCCGATCCAGACTGTCTGTTCTGACAAACTGGTAGCCAGAGAAGACATGGGTTATTTTTGATGACTCGTGGAATTTGCTCATCTAAGGACAAAACAAGTGTGTGTGTGTGTGTGTGTGTGTGTGTGTGTGTGTGTGTGTGTGTGTTTCTTCTAAGGATCTATGTAACTCTAGCCAGAAATAATAAGATACAAAAACTTTTACCTCTAAGGTACTGGTTTGAATGTAGTACAGACTGTTAGTTACTCAAGGTCATTATCTTGTGATGGGTTATCAAAGGCCTATGTGAAATGTGTGGGATTTTTATGAGCTTGTTTTTATTATAGTAGAATGTTTAAAGGCCCCTTATGTACAAAGCACTTTGAAAACTCTAATGGGGCCTCATAATCACCCGCATAATTATGAAGGTCAAATTGTGCTGAACGAACTTGAGAGCTATTTTTGAACAAATTAGTGGATGAACAGAACAATATTAAAAAAAAAAACACTCAACTCTTGGTTACCCCTTTTAGCTCTTCTGGGTACAACAAAATCTCTCTCAAAGCTGGAGAAAATTGCTACTTTGTTGGAAAACCAAGGGGGTTTTCTTTCCCTGGGTTTAAGGTACAGAATGGTCAGACTGTATGCTAGATTTCAGAGTAAAGAGTTGTTGGTTGTCGTGAGTATTCAGATGTATTTGCTGAAGAAACTTGTTCAGTTTGTTTTCACCCCTGTCTTCCATGACCCCACAGTCAGTGTGTACCCCTCAAGAGCAGGTCGGGCCTCACCGGATGTCCTTCTATAGAGATGCCTGCTGCTTTCACTTGCCATCCACAGTTTTCCATCTCACACTAGGAAACTGCAAGGTTAGAAAAACAATGGACCATTTCCTTCCTCTTTCCTTAAACTGAGAGGCTGAAAGAGAGGACTTATTATTCATTACTCACAAGCCAGACTTGAGGATAAAAGTCATCACAGTTCAAGTGTAATAAAAGTGAAAATTCACAATTCTCCGTGGGTCCCCAACCACACTGGGGTCAAATAGCACTCGTCTTCTCATTAGGGTCCGGTTTAACCCGAGGCTTGCCTTTAGCTTTGCAAGGATTTCGGGCTGACATCTGGAATCTGAACTTGTGAGAAAGAGCTCAAGATTATGGGCACAGGGAGGGGAAACGAACAGTACAAAAGAGCCTCAAGTTGGGGAAGGTCTTCCCTTCTCTAGGGCCATGGCCCCCAGGTGACCTAGAACTGTCATTGTTGTTATTGGTTGTGGCAGGTACATTTCTTAGAACCCCGGACTTGAATGCTCCCGTTGAGCAGTTAAGATGGGTTTTCCTGACATTTTCTGTTTCCTCTCTGTAATATCCTTTTGCTGTAGACCGTTTCTCGTGGCTAGACACATTGTGGCCAGAAAACCCTCCTCCGATGGGTGATGTAGACGTCCCAGTAGCTGCGTTTCCTCATCACACTGAAGGGAGAAGGAAACCACCTTCTAACAACTCACAGCAGCTTCCCAGGGTGTACTGTTTAATGCTAAGGAGCAGCTGTTATGCTTTTTACAAGCCCAACTTTCTGTCACACTTGACAGCCACAGAACCAGAAATCACAAGCTGCAGGGGAGTGATCATGGGGGCAATGAGAAATTGCATCAGTAACCCAGAGAGGGCCAGTAAAGTCTGAAGAGCCAACAGGCAGGGCCATCGTATGACTTTTGAGGGGCCCTAGAGGTTTTTGCCATTGTGGCCCCTTCCTCCATAAAAATTAAATAAGTAAATAAGTTTCATGACTGCATTGGTATAGAGACAACATATTAATATTATATATCACAACTTTTCTTTTGACCTAAAAGTTCATTTTTTCCTCTCATTTTAAAGGAAATGAAAAGATCTTTGTGGTCCCCTAAAAGTTTTCTGGGGTGTAGACACTATGCCTATTGGAGCTGGTGGATAGATAAATGAGCCCTGACAATAGGAAGCTTCCTTGGTACAAATTGGAGAAACTGAATATTTATGAATCAAGCCGGTTTCATTACTTTAAGTGACAATGCAAATTATATGTGGGTTTGAGTCATAAAATGAGAGGGATTAATTAAATGTGTTATAAATTCACAAACCAAATTCTCACAATTAGCAATAGGCTTGTATACAGGCCTTTGATATTTCAAAGTAAATTTTGAAACTTTGGTTTGGGAGCAAAAGCCAGGAGTATTATAAATGTTAAGGTGGTGTGGCCTTGAGTCAGAATCGTGGTTCCACTACCCACAGATTCAGGCAAGCTACTTTATTCTTCTGTGCCTTGGCTTCCATCTCTGTAAATGAGACACAATGAAAACTACTTCATCAAGTTATGGGGAGGATGAAATGCAGTTATATTTGTAAAGCACTTAGTATAATGTCTCAAGTATTATAAATGTCCAGTGTTAGTTATTATAATTACTATTATTATCATCATCATGAAATACTGTTATATACTGTGTATAAGATGAAGAAACTCAAGGTCCTCCATCCATTATTTTGCAGGAGAATCATTTTGCTAAACTTAGGTAATAAGTAGCTAAAAAGAAGGATTTATCTGAGATTAGAATCAACAGCTCATGAAAAGAAAATAGGAAGTGATGTGAAAGGTTCAAAGGCAATTAAAATACAGATCCTGGCCTCAGGAAGAGTACTTCTTAGTTAGGAAGACAAGACACATCCAGAAAGGGTCAGAGACCGTCAAAATGGCGGCAGGCAAGCTCAAAGCCAGCCCTCTTAGGATTTCCAAGAAGAGAAATTGCTTTAGACTTTTTACTCAAAAGCACCCACCATGTCCTATCTAGAACTGCCAAATTTCAACTTGGAAAAATGTATTATTTCAACAGGATAGGGAGTGAATGTGGTGTGGTGCTGCCACCACGCCACACTGGCCGACTCAGACCAGATGAGCATAGAACTAAGGGGCTCCCAGCTGGAAATAGGACCGGATGAGCAGCAAAAACAAAGACACATGGGGTATGTGGCTACTGCAGTTGTCCCAGCAGTTACACGAATCATACTTTATATTTTAATTTAAATTAAAGGTTTTTAATTTTTAGATATTTTTGTATTTGTATTTTTCAACATTAAAATTACATACAAGGATTGCAACTATTTCATTTAAGGATAAGGCAGTGGGCCCAGTTGATTTATCTAGTATCATAACGTTCAGTTTTGGGTCTTCAGGAGTGAAACTTAGATCTGTGAATGCCCTGTCTTTGTTGTATTACCACCAAATCTTCATGTTGACCATAACAATAATGGAGTATTTCCTGACCCTCTACTATCTCTGACACATGTACTGTTTCTCACAGCTTCCTTATAAGGTGAGGCTTCTTAATTCCATTTATCAATGATAGTCTCTCTGGGTGAAATAATTTATCCCAGGTTCTATTTCTATTAAGTTGAAAGCTTGCACTCATTTGTCTGACTTTCAGGATCAGTTTCTTTTCTCCATGTTTCTTTCTCATTAGTTATTGGGGTTTGAGTGGGTATAATTTTACTTTAATATTTCATGAATATTGACCCATATAATAAACAAGTAAAGATTATTCTAAAATAATATCCAGTGACTTCAGAAAGATACCTTTGAAAATAATCCCTAGTGGTGTTTACACAAATGAGCTGATTTTTCTGATTTTTCAAAAATTAGGCAGAGGCATAGGAAAAACAGTATGAATCCCACACTTATACTTTTTTTTTTAAGATTTTATTTACTTACTTGAGAGAGAGAAGGAGAAGCACACTCCTCAGTGAGCGAGGATCCTGATATGGGGCTTGATCCCTGAGATCATGACCTGGGCTGAAAGCAAATGGTTAACTGGTTAACTGACTGAGCCACCCAGGAGCCCCTCATCCTTATACTTGATTATAGTAAGGTTGTCTATGTGTGTCTGGAGGACTTAGGTCTGCAGGTCTGGGCTAGATGGTGTCAACTTTTGTTCTTGCCTTGTTGAGTGAGATAAGAGGAGCCTTTGGGCTGAGCCCAAGTTGGGAAGCCACTGCAGCTTGTTAAGTTGCCTGCCCAGAATGTTCTGCTGTTTCTCTATGGGGTTGGTTGTCTGAAACACCGAGTTCTCTGTCACACATTTTATGTAGCTTTCAATGTAGACAGTGTTGAATGTGACACTCCCCACCCATTAGGGTAAAAGCTGATTGGAAATGGTGGGAGACCAGTTGTGAATTGGTCTTTTGTGCCTGGACCTCAACCTTGTCTCCATGTAAAGGATTCATTATTCACAAAGGCTTGCCTATCTGTTAAAACAGTACTCACTCCCACCTCAGTGATTTTTCATACTGCTTTTGAAAGCCTAACTTTCTTTGAAGATCATGGGTTTGATAATAATAATTTTGAAAAATAAAATTCTTCATGAGCATCCCCAGTCAAGTTCAAAGTTTGAAAGGAAGTCTACAATAACTCTTTTTAAGTATGTGGAAGCATCTGTTAAAAATGCAGCTGGTTGGGGCACCTGGGTGGCTCAGTCGGTAGACCAGCCGACTCTTGATCTCAGGGTGGAGCCTACTTAAAAAAATGCAGCTGGCCATTTATTACTGTTTTGTATTAGCTAATTGGAAAACACCTAGTCACCCCCGCAGTTCAGGGTTGATTAAACAGCCCATGACACTTTTTCCCTCATTGGCTGTCTTAGGAGTAGTATAATGACTTGCCCATTGGATTGAGTTTATTGTTCCTTATTTCTAGTGTTCCTCTCTGCAAATGTCCTAAAAATATTGTGCCTTCTTGCACCATTTTTTTCCTCACATATTTCACAATGGACATATATAACAGGAAAGTTTAAGCAATTATCTGGTTTGGTTTTTTCAAAGGAATAGATAAATCATCATGCTACAACTTGAGAGAGGAAATGACAGTTTTTATCTCTATTCAGGTACCCTATATTTACATGAGACCACAAAAAGTTACTGACAGGATGTTATTGATTGCATTTACCCAACTGGGGCTTGAGATGGGGCCCTGCCATACCACACAGTATGCTTTTCTTTTTGTTCCTGTTTGAGAGCCTGATCCCAGATCTTCTGGATGCTCCCATGAAATTGAGAATTTTTAGAGTAGAGATTTCAGGCCCTCTGACAGATTTCCCATTAATTATTCTTCTAATTTAGCTCCATTTTCTCTGTGCTAGTCAGTAACAATATCCTCTTTTGTTGGATACCTTGACTAAGTGCTTGGAGGAACTAAATGAAAATCAAATATTCACTGTAATAACTAAGGTAGAACGAGTTACCAGGTCCTCTTGTAAGTGATTTATGTGTATTAGCTCATTTAATCCTCACAGCTTTACGAGGGAGGGATTACTTCAATTCTCATTTTATTTTATTTTTTTTAGAAGATTTTATTTATCTGAGTGAGAGAGAGAGAGAACTTGAGCTGGATGGGGGGCAGAGGGAGGGGAAGAAGCAGGCTCCCCGCTGAGCAGGGAGCCCAAAGCAGGGCTCGATCCCGGGACTCCAGGATCATGACCTGAGCTGAAGGCAGACTCTTAACCAACTGAGCCACAAGCTGCCCCTTTATTCTCATTTTATAGGTGAGGAAACTGAAACGTACTGAATTGCAACTTACCTAAGGCAAAGGCCTTCCCTCTCCCTCCTTTCCCTCTTTTTCTTCTCCTCCGCTATTTTTTCCTTCCCCTTCCCACCCCTTCCTTTCTCTTCTTTCCTTCCACTTATCCCCTCTTCCCTCTCCATATCCGCTTTTCCTCCCCTCTCCATCCCTTCCTTCCTTCCATCCATCCATCCATCTTTTCATCCATCCAACCATCCAAGTCTAGTTGAACACAGAGTGTGCTGTGTTATAGGTGCCGGAGGTGACAGTGACCAGGTACAGCAGACCAGGTCCCTGTACTCATGGAGCTTAACCACTACTATCCTATAATTCTCCAAATTACACATCTCCCCCAAAGAGCTTTCCCAGGTTAATTCCACCTAACTTCTAACCCATTTGAATAATCTCAACCCACTCTCCATTTCAATCCACTTGAGTAACTACAAAATTCAGAGGGTCCTATTTTAGCTAATGTGGCTGCTTCAGAAACTTTTCTGTGCCAATAGACATTATCTATCTTTATCTTAGGCACATTGGTACATGATCTTGCCTTCTGTGAGTGGTCACAAAATTCAGTGTAACTGGGAGACAGTCTCTGTTGCAATGAGAGAGAGATAATCTAGGACATGACTGGACCCAATTCAATAAGAGAAGCCAATTTAGGATTTCCTGAATGACATTTGCTATTTGGGAGTGGAGCATTTAATCCCAAAAGCCATGGATCATGTCAGCTTTGGACATCAGCCTGAGTTTTATTAAAACATTCACCACTAGGGAGAGTTTCTAGATATTTTAATTACAGTCAGTTAAGCTCACTCTTTCCTCTCTTTCTCACTTCTTCTCATGTGACACTTCTCATGTCAGCTGGTATAGGCAAAGCCATACCTTTTATATATTTTCAAAATCTGACTTTGAGGAAGTACAACCAAGGATACACTTAGTATGGGTGTAGTGGGAGATATTTATATGGTTTTCCATCCCTTCCATGTCCTGCCTAGTGATCCTGGTATACACATGTCTTGCAGGAATATTTCTGTTGTCCAATGTACCGGCTTACCTCACATCTTAACACAGATTTGGGCAAAGTTTCTGTCTTATTATTAATATGTCAGATGGTCTCCAGTACTGGAAGCATGTGGGCTGTGGAAGAGAAATAAGGTTTGAGATATACAGAGTTGAAAACTAGTCTGTGGATAATTCTTTTTAAACCTTACAGTTCCTATATGGCAGAGGCTTCATAGAGATCTTCCCAAAGTTGACAATAATCCTACATATGCATATGATATTACCAACAATAATAAAAACAAATTTTGACCAAGATATTTATCTTTCTGTTCTCTCTCTTAAAAAATATAAAATCATTGTCCTGAAGGAGTGATGAAAGAGTATGTAGCCAAAAATGTAAGAAGAAATATTACTGAGGTGTGTCGGGCAGTTAATTAATGAAAAATATTATGTTCTCTTTTATGGATTTTGTGACACTATGGTATTTCTCAGCTTTTAATGTTTTTAATTTGTCATAATTTAATTATCAAAAAATACTCTGTAGTAATTTTACTTGTAATTTGTGTTCTTCAAAAAGACCACCCTCCATTATATAAATTCTGTTTTTTCAAAGCCTGAATACACCCTATTTAAGAATGACTTGATACAAAGCAAAATGTGTGTGTGTGTGTGTATGAAACTCACCAGTCTTGGATCTTTTCTGAACCAGTTACTCATTAAGATTTTTCTCTGTCAAATATAAGAGAACACTAAAAGTCAAAGACAATTTGAAAAACTTCTATTATGTCTCCTAAAATGAGAGGAGAAACATACATACAGGTGAGTAGCAGTACTCTCACCCATAGGCTTCAACAGATACGTAAAACAATCACAATTTTTTGTAGATGGGAATGGTCTCACAGGGGGATGATCACAGCTCCCAAATCTATGTGCATTTAATTGGGGATGCCGTTGTGCTTTGGTGAAAAGGGTATGGATTTGAAATCAGAATACCTGGATTTATATTTGTCCTAGCTCATCACTTGCTAGCTGTGTGGCCTTGCCTGAGACGTAATCTTCCAGAGCCTCAGTTTCATTAACTGTAAAATAGGAATGATAATAATCTTGGCCTCATCTGCTGCATATGTTGTTTTCAGGGTCCAACAAGATCAATGGAAGAGTTTATTGTACTCTGTGAGACACTTTACAAAAGTAAGTTCTCTCTCCTTCCTCCTTCTTCTCCTTTTTGGATTTTCCACTTTCACTTCCGAGATGATACTTTGTGTCTACCTGACTGTTGGGAAGACACATGCTAATGCCTGTGTTACTGGGAAACTGAACATAGTTTTCAATTTTCCCTCAGGGACAGAATATTTATTTTACATATAAAATATACATTTCTTAATTCCTGGATTTGAGGGGGAAAAAAACCAAGAGGGAAGGTATTCTTTTTAAACCGGTGTTAAAAACAAGGAAGTGAATTGTCAGCAACCTTAATGGTTGACTTATGTCATCAGCCCTTAAAATTCAGTGTGAAAAATCTTAACTGTCCTTAAAGTCACCTCATTCCTTCTGTAAGAGGGAAAGCTTTTAGAATACAATGACACATATGTGAGTAGTGTGGTCTCTTGAAATATTTTCTTTGGGAAAAAAAAAGTAGAGGGAAAAAAAGAGTACTATCTTGACTTTTTCTTGAGCTGAGGTTATTGAACAAGTAGTATATTAAATGGAGTAGAATTTTCTTAATGAAGATATTTTATATTTTAAATACCTTTTCATATCTTACTGATTAACTATTGATATGCACATCTTAGTTACAATAAGTGATAAAGGACTGATTGATTTTCATCTGTGCAAATTATTTTATGGGCCTCTGGGTCTCTGTCTTGGATATTGAAAGAACCTCTCCCAAAATGTATGGAAAGGTTACAGTTTGGAGATAACGAGGGGTGTATGTGTGTGTGTTTTATTTTTTCACAATTTCCTCACTTCTTTGCAACCTTCTACCCATTGCTTCAGTGGGATTTATTACTTTAAGAGAAGGCTAAAATAGCTGATCCCAAAAAGTCAATTGAGTTTCTGAATTTATTTTTTATTTTTATTTATTTTTCTAAAAGATTTTATGTATTTATTTGACAGAGAGAGAGAGCAAGAGAGGGAACAGAAGCAGGGGGAGCAGGAGAGGGAGAAGCAGGTTCCCTGATGAGCAGGGAGCTCGATGTGGGGCTTGATCCCAGGACCCTGAGATCATGACCTGAGCCAAAGACAGACACTTAATGACTGAACCACGCAGGCACCCCTGAATTCATTTTTTAAAGTCCTCAGAAAGATAATACTCTGGAAAGCTGAGACTTTTGCTATAGAAGTCTCAACTTCAAAAGCTTAAGATTTTGGAAGTTTCAGTGCACAGTTTATGCCAAACCTGGAGTGGGAAGGAATGGTTCGTGACTATTTTTTTGCCCAAGTGAGATCCGGTTTGAGTAGCGGGAACCCACAGGGAGAAATAGAGGCTAGAGGCTGGTGAACAGCTGGAGCAAGTTTTTAGTGCTTTGCTGCCCCCCTACAGAGCCTTTGGGGAACCTGAGGATAGGATAGGATAGGCTAGGATGGGATAGGATAGGATAAAGTAGAGTTTGGGCCTTGTACCTTGCTTCCTGATGAAGCTTAAGAGAAAGAAAGCAATTCTTGTAGGTAAATCTCCCATTCTAGCATGATTCTGCAGCAGCAAAGTATAAAAGGTGACAGGAAGGTCTTGGCACAGAAAGTCTTAAATAACACCCCAAAAAGTCTGCAGCCCCTGGAGATGCCAGAGAGAAAAATTTCCTATTTCCCTGAGATGAGCATAAAAGAGTGACCATTTGTATTTACCATTTCTTTTGACATATAAAATTTGTAACTGCTACAAGAATGAATCATGCAGTCTAATTTTCCTTTCCCATGTCTGGCTATCAAGTCACCCAGTCTCAGGAGTCATCTGAGTGACCTTCAGTGACTCATCAACCTGAGGATAGAGCAGGCAGATAAGGTTTTCAACCATGGGTGCCATAGTGGCAGGTCACGAGGATCCTAGAACAAGTCCCCTTGGAAGTTTGCATGGATCGATGCTGATGGATGGGACTGACATCACCTGGATCTCACCAGCAAGGCCCCATCAGCTGTGTCAGTTGGTGTCTGCTCTGATTGGCTGGTGCCTATACCTTATTGCTTGTTAAATATTTTGAATATCACACCTACTGATGATCTTGGCCTAATACCAGAAAGTTTCAAAAGCACCTTCCTCCAATTTGGATCACCCCATAGAGATAGAATAAAAGAAAGGGGTGGGAGAACCCTGAAGGGATGATGATCCCCTTCCCAGGAGACTAGAATAAACCAATGACTAAGTTCACCATAGATGGACTGATGTTCATAGCTTACCACCAAGTTAATCAAAGGGGCTTAAATATTCTTCGAGGGAAGGGATTTATCAGCATGTCTAAGAAAGAAATTTTATTTTATTTTATTTTTATTTTTTAAAGATTTTATTTATTTACTTGAGAGAGAGGGAGAGAGAACAAGCAAGCACAGGCAGAGGCAGAGGGAGAAGCAGGCTCCCTGCTGAGCAAGGAACCCGACGTGGGACTCGATCCCAGAATGCTGGGATCATGACCTGAGCCGAAGGCAGCCGCTTAACCAACTGAGCCACCCAGGCGTCCCTAAGAAAGAAATTTTAAAAGAAACAAATATTTTGAATCTGTGTTTGAAAGTAGCAGATATATTCAGTGGGATTTAAGGCATGGTCTTGTTAGAAAAGTTACTGGCCTCTTAAAAAATGTTTTGTTTGCCTGGTTAGACTAGCATGGGGTCATTGGATGTTAGGACCCCAGTTGAGAGATGTGTTAATCACATCAAGGATGAGTTTCTCATATGAAAGTACTTTGGGCATCGTTAGGCATTGGGATGGGTGAGTAGGCAGAGTGATGGAGTCTCTTCTCAGGAGGTTATGAAAACCAGGAAACATTTCCATTCATCTATTTGAGTTTTAAACCACTTCAAAGCAGGAGGAAGAAAAGAGGGTGAAGCATGTGGGTCAGATGTAGTGAGCATCCTGGACCAGTCCTATACTACATTGTCTTCAAATACAAATTACCTATATTTGAAATTTAAACAGTTACAGAAATTTTAGTTAAAATAGTGGGTAACAAAAACAGGTAAGAATGAATAGAGCATGGGGGAATAATACTGACAAGAGCCAAGGGAAATGGTCTCATTGGTCTCAATGTTTATTTTGATTTTAAAGTCACTAGGTTTTTCAAAATTCCATTAGAAGACATTCCATTGGATTGCTACAAAGTATCACCAAGTGACTCCAATAATAATATTCATCACAATCTGGAAAGCCTTTGGAGAATTTGCTACACTAAACACCGGCCTGTGAAAGGTATTGTTCCAGTATCTCCAGGTTTCTGGGTGATTTTTAAAAAACTCATATAGGATCAGGGCCACCTCTAGGTTGTACGGAGCCCTAGAAAAATACTTTCTTCAGGGCCCTGTTTATATAACCACTTTGACTAAAAAAACATAAAATTAATGAACCATGTGAGGTCTAGTCATTTATCAATGACAATTTAGAATCGTGCGTAAAGAAGTGATTCTTGCTGTCTGGTCAGTGCTTATGAAGAAGGTTCTCCTGGGGGCTGGGTACCACCTCTTCTTGCTTTGGTTCAGGGACCACCTTGGTCTTCTTTTTGTCAAATGCCCCCTTTCTGGCTAACTTCCTCTCTCCCACCAGGGGAAAATGGTAAGAAATACGTTATTATTCTTTGGAGCCTGTTTCTGTTGAAGCACCATGGATAGATCTCCTGACCTTGTCCGTCCATCTTAGAACCATCTGTTTGGTGCCAGTCATGCCATGGCACTTTAGTCTCCTTGTGCTGCCCACGGATATGGGCCTCCTGTGACTCTTAAGGATCATTCCCATGCTTCTTTGCTGATTACCACAAGTGCAACTTTTACCCAGAGGATACAGCAAAATGGGAACAATAACTTATGTGTAGGTCATGTTCAGTTGACTGTTGGCAATTATCTAGTGTTAAGTGTAGAATGACACATTTTCATCCACGTCTTTTCTCAAAAGCTTTAGGCTGTAATTGGAGCGTTCCTAGTGCTCTCCTTCAATGTGGACATTGGGAGACGGTCCTTGGGCCCAGCAGAAGAGTGGTTCCATTCCCACAAAAAAGCCAGTCTGGGAAAATGTAACATTACCACATTGACTGGAGACATGCTGACCTCTGTTGCAAGGGTATGCGGTAAAGTAAGAGTCTCCAAAAACCTTGGAGATGAGTGAAGGCACTGCTGAGGACCGACCGGCATGAGGCAAGGAGCATGTCAGAGGCCGGTGACCACTCTCATGCTGGCAATGATGGGGGATGGTGGAGAGCTTTCCGGTTGTGGGAGGACCGCCCCTGCCACCACCCCACCACCCCACCACCCCGGGTTTTGTAGATGGAGACAGCACCACCATGGGAACACTGACAGGCCCACAAATGCCCCAAAGTGGACAGTTAGCCCATTGCCCTGAATAATCCTATGTCCAGCATGAGTCACCCAGAGTCAGTAGGCCCACACCCACTCTGGCAGGCCAGTCATATGTGAAGACACAGCGTGCTGGCTGGTGGGGGTGACCTGTTGCCAGGCTAACCCCCTGAAACAGATCTGGACCACAGGCCCTGACAACGAAGAGGTGTGAGGTCAGGGGTTCCTTGCAGCACCTGGTTGATTCCACCTTGGGAGAGAGGGCTGAAGAGTGTCCTGAGGAGGAGAAATGGGGGCCAGGTCCCCTGCAGGCAATGGTTTGGGACAGGGCTGCCGGACCCGGATGGCACAGCTAGTGCTTGTAGGTCCCAGAAGAAGACTTAGAAGAATTTGTGCAAGACCTCCAAAGCACAGGTGCACTGAGGTGTGGATGGGCTTGGGCCACTTGCATGGGTCTAAGGGTGATACTGTGGAGGGTGTTGTATTGTAGATTTGGAAGCATGTCGGGTTCATAGGTAGATGGCCATACTCTTGACTCAGAGCTGGACATACGTTAGCCCTTCAGTTTGCAATGGTCTGTCAGAGTGAAGGGGTATAATTTTTCAAAAAACAGTAACTATATAATAATTTGTTAGAGAAGCATAGTGTGTGTATTCCCCTAATGCATACATGTGTTCCCTTATATATACTTGTATATAAATGCATGTAAAATAATATACAAGCACATAATTTATTTTATAAATTTTTGTGAACATGTATAAACAGAAATATATGTATATCTTTCATACATATATCTCTTTCATTTGATAGAAGAATTAGGCTTCATTCATTTTTTTCATTTATTCGATTTTTGTATTCATATAACTTATTTATTGCAAAGCAACCATTTTCATATTTTTGGCCCAATAAATTATTTCAATATGTGAAATCATGACACTAATATGACACTAATTTTTGTTTCTTCACATTTTTTAAAATGTGCCCCAACATAGGGCTCAAACTCACAACCTTGAGGTCGAGAGTCACACACTCTACAGACTGATCCAGCCAGGCGCCCCTCATTCCTTCAGTTCTTAAAGGAGCTGGTTTCTCTTTATTACCATATTCACTTTATGGCTGATACTTTTGTGTAATTTTGTATAATTTAGCAGATTCCTTATTAATTTGACCCTGCTTGTCTAACCTGAGTTTTTCTTTTCAGTATACAGCACTTCTTGTTATATTTTCAAGAGAATACTTTATAAAGAAAAATTATTCATCAGATAAAGGAAATGAAAACCCCAGTGGCTGTTGTGTAAGAATAGAATTGTATCGCTACCAATGAAATATTCTTTCCTATAAACAAAATGAGGAACCAGACTGAGAAGAATTAAGTATGCTTAAATATGCTGAGGTCTTGGAAATTTTAACTGGAAGAACATTCATCCCTGCATGCGTTTAAGGGATATCACTCTCTTGTTCTCTACATTCACTGGAATTGTGAGAAGTAGACCAAATAGATGTTTGAGCTTTGTCAGCTCTGAACCCAGTGGTGATGCAAGAGGCACTTGGTTTGGGGACCATATCTCAAGTATGAAGAGGGGGACAATACAGGGTCAGAGTGGGCTTCATGGTGAGGCCATGGTGAATGTGGTCCTTGAGGTCTGGGCAGTGGTTTGGGAACTGGAATAGTGGGTGTGGTGGGACACTGCCCAGATGCCCCTTCAGGAGGAGAGACAGACACTGCCCAGCTGCAGGGAGGATTGGCTGCTGATGGATCTCAGCTGAATCCCTCTCTGAGCTCTGCCTCTCGCCCAAGGTTCTATCTCCTCCCTGGCGGAAGCCTACCTCTCGTGACTGGTCAATTTCTGACATCCCCAAGTGCCACCTCAGCCCCAGGGCTTCAGGTGGGATCTGCTGGGGCCTCAGTTCTGGACGCATCATGGTTCAACTTCTCCCTTCGCCCAATCCCACACCCCTCACTCCCTCACGGGTCTTCCGGAGAGCTCCCCAGTGAGCCTGCACACATGTTGCACCGTCTCACACCGTCTGTTCCCAGGATGCCTGACTTAGGACAATGTCAGGCTTTCCAGGCAGAGGATGGCTTTGGGAAATGTTGAGACGTTCAGTTGGCTGGGGTGTTGTATCTAATATGGGGGCAAGAGAGACAGAGGTGTGGAAAGGATTCACTGTGTAGACAAAGGGGCTGGTCTGGGGATGGTGAGAGCTACAGCTTTGAGCACAGAGCAGCCTCCTGGCCAATTTAGGTCAAATTATCCAAGTTTTCTGTATATCTCAGGGACCATATGATAGTAACAAATGTAATTGAAAGAAGTCGGTTTATAATGTGCTCTCATTTTTAAAAAAAGATTTTATTTATTTATTTGACAGAGAGAGACACAGCAAGAGAGGGAACACAAGCAGGGAGAGTGGGAAAGGGAGAAGCAGACTTCTCACTCAGCTGGGAGCCCGATGCGGGGCTTGATCCCAGAACCCCAGGATCATGACCTGAGCTGAAGGCAGATGCTTACCCGACTGAGCCGCCCAGGTGCCCCTTATGTGTTCTCCTTTTTATTTTATTTTATTTTTGTGTTCTCCTTTTTAGATGGATATCCCAGCACTCGTGAGCCATGTCTTTTGAAATTTTTTTCAAGAAGTAGGGATAGGTCTGAGAAGATTGTCTGCATAAGCAATCTCCATGTGCATTTGCAAAATAGCTACTAAGGGTTAAAAATATCACCTCTTGGGGCGCCTGGGTGGCTCAGTGGGTTAAAGCCGCTGCCTTTGGCTCAGGTCATGATCCCAGGGTCCTGGGATCCAGCCCTGTATCGGGCTGTCTGCTCGCAGGGAGCCTGCTTCCCTCCCTCTCTCTCTCTCTGCCTGCCTCTCTGCCTGCTTGTGATCTCTGTCAAATAAATAAATAAAATCTTCAAAAAAAAATATCACCTCTTCCCTTTACAGCACTTGTTCCTGCTTGGTCCTAGAAGAACCTGCTAGGTACCAGAGCATGGTCGTGTGATATCTGAGCCTCCCCAAAACCCTGCAAGGCAGTATTAATGTCTCAGTCTGAGGGATAGGGAACTGAGGATTGGGAGGACTGAGGGACTTGCCTAGTGAGGAAGGAGGAAAGATGGAATTCGATCCCAGATTTCCTGAAGTTGAAAGGTTCTGCTGCCCAAATCAGATGAGCAGGTCTCATGGAGCCCATGATCTGGGCCTCGTGCTCTGGGGCTCTGACTCACCAGGCCTAACTGGTGACCAAGACACGTGCTGATTAACCCTTACAAGTCCCGAAGCTGCCATTCAGTAACATAGCAGCTGATTCAAACAAGTCTTCCTTCTTCAGTAACAATAATAATCATAAGAAGCACTTCTGGTTTTATTATGTGCAAAGCCCTTTCTCCGTGTCGTATTGCTTGAGCTTCCCAACAGAGCTGTGTGGGAAGTGAAACCAAGTATTAGCCCCATTCTGTGGATAAAGGAATGGAGGCTCAGAGAAGTTCATGGGCTCACATTCACTTGGCTCAGTGTGGGCAGGACCAGGCCCTGAATTCTGATGTCCCTTTTGTGCTACGTGTAGCTTCTCGTAAGCCATTTACTTAAATATCTGAGAGGGAATCAGGCTTTAAGGAGAATGTACCTCTGTCTTTGACCTTGGTTGAACTAAATGCTCTGTAGATACACCAAGATTGTCTGGGAACAATTCATCAGCCAAGAAATAAAAATGGCATGTTCAAACTGATTAAAAATGAGATTTGACCCTACTGTAACTTGCTGGGTAGACACCAATATGCTGGCATCCTCATACTTGACTATTATTATCTCTAATTATCATTCCATTCTGGTGGATGCTTTCTACTTTTATCAAACCCTGATCTTTTCCCCTCATGTCACCTGCAAGGCCCTTTTTCTAAACTCCCCAGGATTTGTCATTTATAGTTGATTGCCATGTCTCACCAGTAAAAATTCCCAGGTGATTGAGACAAGTACCTTCCTGTCTATGCTTGGGATTTTATATCATTGTTTACCTGGCACTTTGTACTCTCATCTGTTTTAAGAATTTTCCTTAATTTCCCCCCTATCTTTCCGATGCCATATCATCAAAATGGCATGCTTTCTAAGCACTGTAGCTTGTGTTGGGTTCCTGGTTTTGCAGTACACCTGGTATTTGTAAGAACCACAATCTTACAGGAAAAAGAGAGATGAGGATTATCTGTCATGGGGGAAAACTGGGATATGCCAATTGGGGATGGGAAGCAGTGTAGGAAGTGGGGGCGGGGGCAAGAAATGGCCTTCGTGAGAAAATGCTCCCTCTGGGCTCAGTCAGGCACTGGGGCTTCTCTGTTTCTGAAAGAAACTCTCCCCGCCACCTTTTAAAGTAAACTCCATGAAAGTGAATTGTGTGTGAGGGAAAAATGACTTCACACATTACTCTGCTTTCCACGAAGTAAAAAAAATCATGGTGGAAAATTTACAAGGAAAACAATTTAATTTCTCTATTTCTCTTGCCGTATGATTTTCAAGATTACCCAATACTTGGACCGTCCCGGCAAAGTGTCTGTCCTTATTGACCTCATTTCTATTTCCCAATCACTTTATTTAGCAGCTTGCTAAATATAATGCCCCTTTACCCTGGGTCCTTTTTTAAACAGGAGAAGGATGAGACAGGAAGTGGTGATATAATTTCCCTGGACTGACAAGGCGAGCTAACGGCAGAGGCCAAGGCTGGGTAAGCGCTCAGGCCCTTTCCCCACCTCTGCTGCAGGGGATGAATTGTAGGAGGCGGACCACCCCTCCAGCCTGAAGACTTTATCAGAGGTGAACGATTTGGTCCTTATAGAACAGGCCTGGGCAGACCACAGCCAAGGGCCAAATCTGGTCTGGTTTGTTTTTTTTTTAAGTGGCCCGCAAGGTCAGCATTTTATTTGTATTTCATTCACTTTTTTAAAAAGCACAAGGAGAATACTATTTCACGATACATGAACATTACATGAAATCAGCCTTCTGTGCCCCCAAATACAGTTGTGCTGGGGTATGGCCACACTTGTTTGCTTACACACTGATGCTCTTTGGCTGCTTTCGTGCAATGATGGAAGAGTTGAGTGGTTGCAACAGAAACTTGAAAAGCCTAAAATAGTTTATAGTTTGTAAATTAGATGGCCTGCAAAGCCTAAAATATTCAACATAGTGCCTTTTATAGCAAAAGCTTGCTGACCCCTGATACAGAAGATTCTGAGGGATGATACATGAAATAAGCATTCGTTTCTTGGCTCACGCCTGGGGTCCGTGTCTGTCAGCTGCAGGAGGCAGCAAAGGGTGGGGCAGTGGAGGAAGCTGCAGGAAGATTCCAATTTTTCTCAGAGTGGATCCTGTGTGAATCCCTAAGGATATCACAGGGACGCCCCCCCCCCCACCCTTTTTAAATTGAGTTTGAGTTTTTCAGTTTTATGGGAAAGGAAAATGACACTTAGAGGAGTTCAGTGATTTCCTGAGAGCGACACAGCCAGTCAGACTTAAGTCTAGGAACTTTTCCTTCAAGGCAGGGGGAGCTTGAAGCTCACCATGCTTCTGCAAGCTGGGGCAGCCAGAGAGAGAGAAGTCACCATTGCTGGCGAGACCCCTCCTCTGAGAAGCAGAGAGGGCAGCCCCGGAGGCCTCCACTGGCCCCCGAAATGCGCCTCCCTTGTGTTCGTAGCGAGCTCTGCAAAGCCTGGCGGTGCTAAGGACCCGGGCCGTCGCATCTTATTTCAGCAACTAGAGTACGAGGCCTTTGAATAGGGTTTCCAGATTTAACAAATTAACATTCAAGCTGCCCAGTGAAATTTGAATTTCAAATAAATATTTTTTTAGTTCATGTATGTCCCATGCAGAACTTGAATCTATTTGTGTGAGATTTATTTAAAAAGTTACATTAAGAATTGTTTATTGCTTATCTGAAATTCCAATTTAACTGGGCATCCTGTATTTGATCTGATGATTCTCCCTTTGAGGGCAGGGATCAGGGACTTTACTCTTCCTTCATCTACATCTTTCCTCCCACCTCCTTATCACTCCCACACCCAGTCCCATAGTGCCTAGCACAGTGCCTTTCAAAGAGCCTGAGGGACTCCATTTAATGAAAACCATCCTCTTTCAGGCTAAGCACTTAGCTCCCACCAGGGCTGAGGAGGCAAACATGTAAATTGATTCATTTCTCTATATTCTGATACCCGCTAACGAACGGCAGGATGAGCCAAGAGCTGCGAGGATCTCAGGGAGGGAGCCCCTCAGCCTTCAGAATAGCAATTGGAAAGGCTTCCCAGAGGATGGGATCCCCAGGGTGAGTTTTGAAGTCGGGGTAGGAGTTGACAGGCCGGACGGGGGAGGGGAACTAGGGAGAAAGAGCAGAAGGCGCCAAGTCCTAACTCCATAAAAGGGAATGGTGTGCCCAGGAATGGAGAGGGAAGGAGGGAAGCTGGGTGATTGGTGCGGGGATATCTGGGACGGCAGGAGGCACTTGATGAACAGTATTCAGAGATTCATCCCGAATGCTCCATCGGGCAGCTCCACAGATGTGGCCCTGGAGTGAAGACCACACATGATCCTTGTTCTCAGTTCTGTAACTCTAACTGCCAATGCTTGGGCCACTAACCCAGCAGCCTCTTCAGCCAAG
Organism: Taxidea taxus jeffersonii; assembly: GCA_003697995.1. NCBI lineage: Eukaryota > Metazoa > Chordata > Mammalia > Carnivora > Mustelidae > Taxidea > Taxidea taxus. Next base: position 80,569 of record ML109783.1, on the reverse strand, counting down.
TGAATGTTCTTGGAATATGCCTGTTTGTTTCAGGTTAGCTTCATGGCACAGTTGGCATGTCCTTCACCATGGCATGACAGAAATCCCATGGTGAAGTCTAATATTCACTTACTATTCTTGAACTAGTGATGGGAAGAGAACAGTGGCCTGCTTGGGTCTGAGGCTGGGCTTTTCATCTACCTCGAGTCTCTGACTGGCCGTAAGTGACTCCCTGAGATGTAAAGGAGTCTGTTGTTAGTCCACCTAATTCCTACGAACATCAACCTCATCCCTTGTGTCCTTAGTCTTTTTCCAAACCACACGGAAAGACAGTACGCATGGTATCTTCTATGTGTCCCTCTTCTCCACTTTTCCATCTTGCTGTGCACCCCAGTCAGCTGTACTACGTGGATGGTCTTAATGGAATACCTTGCCCTCACTTTGGAGGGTAGCCGGTCAGTGAGGTGGCTTTCTCCCACTGAGTCACTTGAAGTTTACTGTGTCCCTCTACAAAAGACCATGGCTTTCATCAAGCACCTTCTCCACACAGCAGCCCTTTCTGGTTCCAGTAAGTGCTTCTCTCCCTTGGTCCACCCCTACTGCAGGCTTTGGGTAGTAATGGCTTCCAACTCCTGCTTGCCATCGGGTATGCCCTTTTTCTTGTTGGTTTTCCTGAACACTGCCCACACCTTGATTAATAGTCATCACTTTATTAAACTGTCCTCAATTACTGTTTGAGTGTGCCATTTGTTTCTCGAAGGGACCTTGACTGATGCAGATAAAAGTAGTGTGACATTTATTTGCTTATTCATTCTTATTAATAGAAGAATGTTTAATTCAAGGACATGTCATACTCCACTCTATCATGCATTTTGAACAACAGGTAACAATCTATTATGTAAGGAAATACGCTGGTTTGGCAAATAAATTACATTTCAACTTAGATAATATCTCTAGGAAGTCTTGGGTGTTCAACACAAAACCAAATGAATTGTTCAATAGAATTGCTGTTTCTTTTGCATGTACAGATATAGTGGTAAAGAACATGAGTTTTGGTGTCAGAAAGATTTGGTTCTGAATCTGATCTCTTTTAGTTACTACCTTGTGGTTATCGGACGAGTTGCTTCTTGTGGCCTTATCTATAACACAGGAGTGATAATTCCCCCCTCAACCAGCGGTTGTAAAAACTAGGGGAGATACTGGGCAAAGGACCTGAATAGATATTTTTCCAAAGAAGATGTACAGATAGCCAATAGGGACATGAAAAGGTGCATAACATCACTAGTCATCAGGGAAATGCAGATCAAAAACATGAAGAGATATCACTTTGTATTTGTTAGGATGAATATTACTAAAAACATAAGAGCTAACAAATTTTGGTGAGAATGTGGAGAGAAACCTTTTGCATTTTTGGTGGGAATGTAAATTGGTGCAGCCACTCTGGAAAACAGGATGGAGGTTCTCCAAAAATTAAAAGCACAATTACCCTATAATCCAGCAATTCTTCTCCTGGGTACATATACGAAGGATAGGAAAACAGGATCTCAGAGAGAGATATCTGCACTCCCATTTTCATTGCAGCATTATTCACAATTGCCAAGACATGGAAACAACCCTCATGTCTGGCAATGGAAGAACATGATGTTTATACAATGGAATATTATTCAGCCATAAAAAGGATATCTTGCCATTTGTAACAATGTGGATGAATCTGGAGGACATTATGTTAAGGAATATAAAACAGTAAGATAAATGTTGTATGATATCATTTATATATATGTGGAATCTTTTTTTTAAGAAAGCTGATCTCATTTAAACAGAGAGTAAAATGGTGGTTGCTGGGATCTGGGGGAAGGACAAACAGGAAAATGTAGGCCAAAGGGTACCACTTTCAGTTATAAGATGAATAAGTTCTGAGGATCTAATATACAGAATGGTGACTATAATAAATAATACCATACTGTACACTTGAAATATTCTGACAGAACTTAAGTGTTCTCAACACACACACACACACACACACACACACGCAACTCATGCATGGATAAATGAGATAATGCTTATAAAGCACTTAGTTTATTGCCTCATGCATAATATGGATTACTAAAATACTTAAGTGATATACTGGGTATTTACCCCCAAAATACAAAAATACTAATTCAAAGTGATAAGGTACTCCTGTGTTTATTGCAGTATTATTTACAGTAGCCAAATTATGGAAGCAACCCTAGTGTCCATTGATAGATGAATGGATAAAGAAGAAGTGGTACATATACACAATGGAATATTACTCAGCCATTAAAAAGAATGAACTCTTGCCATTTGCAGTGATGTGGATGGAGCTAGAGAGTATGATGCTAAGCGAAATAAGTCAGTCAGAGAAAGACATATACCATATGATTTTACTCATATGTGGAACTTAAGAAACAAAACAAATGGGCAAAGGGAGATAAGAGAGAGAGACAAATCAAACATCAGACTCTTAACTATAGAGAACAAACTGATGGTTACCAGAGGGGAGGTGGGGGGAGGGATGGGCAAAACAGGGGATGGGGATTAAGAAGGGCACTTGTTGGTATCAAAAGCTTCTGTACAAAAAAGGAAACAGTCAACAAAACAAAGAGGCAACCCACGGAATGGGAGAAGATATTTGCAAATGACAGTACAGACAAAAGGCTGATATCCAGAATCTATAAAGAACTTCTCAAACTCAACACACACAAAACAAGATAATCATGTCAAAAAATGGGCAGAAGACAAGAACAGACACTTCTCCAGTGAAGACATACAAATGGCTATCAGACACATGAAAAAATGTTCATCATCACTAGCCATCAGGGAGATTCAGATCAAAACCACATTGAGATACCACCTTACACCAGTTAGAATGGCCAAAATTAGCAAGACAGGAAACAACTCGTGTTGGAGAGGATGTGGAGAAAGGGGAACCCTCTTACACTGTTGGTGGGAATGCAAGTTGGTGCAACCACTTTGGAAAACAGTGTGGAGATTCCTTAAGAAATTAAAAATAGAACTTCCCTATGACCCTGCAATAGCACTACTGGGTAAATACTGGGTATTTACCCCAACGATACAGGTGTAGTGAAAAGAAGGGCCATCTGTACCCCAATGTTCATAGCAGCAATGGCCACGGTCGCCAAACTGTGGAAAGAACCAAGATGCCCTTCAACGGACAAATGGATAAGGAAGATGTGGTCCATATACACTATGGAGTATTATGCCTCCATCAGAAAGGATGAATACCCAACTTTTTTATCAACATGGACGGGACTGGAAGAGATTATGCTGAGTAAAATAAGTCAAGCAGAGAGAGTCAATTATCATATGGTTTCACTTATTTGTGGAGCATAATAAATAACACAGAGGACGTGGGGAGATGGAAAGGAGAAGGGAGTTGAGGGAAATTGGAAGGAGAGTTGAACCATGAGAGACTATGGACTCTGAGAAACATTCTGAGGGTTTTGAAGGGGCGGGGGGTGGGAGGTTGGGGGAGCCAGGTGGTGGGTTTTATGGAGGGCACGTATTGCATGGAGCACTGGATGTGGTGCATAAACAATGAATTCTGTTATACTGAAAAGAAATTAAATAAAAATTAAAAAAAAAGAAGGGCACTTGTTGGGATGAGCTCTGGGTATCGTATGTAAATGTTGAATCACTATATTGTACACCTGAAACATTAATATAACACTCTATGTTCACTATACTGGAATTAAAATAAAAAACTTATAAAAATGCCTAAGGGACCCTTAAAGATGCATCATTTTCATTGTGTCCAACAATACGCCTTGGATTCTAGAGCAGCACCTTCCAATAGAACTTTCTGCAGTGATGGAACTGTTCTATATTTGTTCTATATTATGCACACCTATTGAATTTTGAAATGGGGCTAGTGTGACTGAAAAGATGAAGTTTTAATTTGATTTAATTCTAATTAAATTAAAATGGCCACATATGACAAATGGCTATCATATTGGATTTTACAGATCTAGAGAGTAAACATAAAGATAACAAGTCATTTTGTAAGATCACCTATGCCATTTCACATGTGAAACGTGTGAACATGCTCCATGTGAACATAAAACCATCAGTAGGATAAAATCAGAAGTATCAACTGTTCATGTTCCTAGAGCCTGACATGATACTCGTGTCTGCATTACTCATATAAATTTTTTTCTGTACTAGATAGATTGAAGTTTTACACAAACATATAAACATACACAAACTTAAAGGGAATATTCTGGATACATTTATTTTAAATCAAATTATCTGGATAATTATCTCAATTTCTCCTTTTGCTGTAGTCCATTGGATGTTAATATGAGGACTTGTCTACCCCTTGCCCTTCCAGAGCCCATGGTGGGCATACTTATCAATATAGCACTTATTCTTGCCAAGCCCAGTTGGGCCTCCCAATCCTCAACAAGACAATGGACATTGACTGGAATTGACATGTGAGATAAAGCCCATTTTCCACCCTAGATTTATTTTTTTTTAATTTTTTAAGAGATTTTTTTAAAGATTTTATTTATTTATTTGACAGATCACAAGTAGACAGAGAGGCAGACAAGTAGACAGAGAGAGGAGGAAGCAGGTTTCCTGCTGAGCAAAGAGCCCGATGCAGGGCTCAATCCCAGGACCCTGGGATCATGACCTGAGCTGAAGGCAGAGGCTTTAACCTACTGAGCCACCCAGGTGCCCCAGCCCACCCTCGATTTAAATACATTCTTTTAAGGGAGTACTTGGGTAATTTGGGAAGAAAAGTAGCACACGACATAATAAAAAATCAATATATTTAGAGTTAGAGAATTTTAGAGCCAGAGAAGTCTCAAAGAGTTGTCTTATTTTTTTGGACTTGACTTATTTGCTTATACACAAATGTACCATATCTGCTGCATATCTTCTGGTTATACCCCCCCCACCCCCACCCCAGATCCAGTGTCCACCCTTCTCCACCCAGCTATGTGCGCTGGGGGCTGACCTGTGGATTGATCACTGGGCTTCCTTTTGGCAAATGGCCAGTGGGAGGTACCAGCAGGAGATCTGGCAATCAGGTAAGGGTGAAACTGGGTATTTATTCCCCTGACTCCCTTCCTGTGGGGACAAGGTAGATTGCCAGGGTCTTAATACTGTGAGTCATATAGCTCTTGTCATCTGTTGGGGACCCTCGCCTCCCAATCCTCTGTTTCCTTGGAAACTGCTCCTTCTCTGCCTCTTCAGGCTCAGGGAGAATAAGGGGAAGGCTTCTGGGGCTAGCCCCAGATGCTACACTCTTTCTTCTTTCCCTATACCATAGCCACATCTCTGAAGAGTCTCTTTCTCATTAACTCTCCTCCTACTTCACAATTTGAGTGTGCCATTATTTTCAACTGGGACTTTGATATATCTATGAAAGAGTATCAGGATGCCCTCTCTCTGGGCCTTTCTTCTGAGCAGCAATTGCTACAGGGGTAATTTAGGACATTGTTTTCTAGAGCAGTTGTTTAAACTCCCTGCCTTACCAGACATCAACCTAGACCCCTCTGGGGTGAGTCATTCTATTTGTGTGGGTGGGGTTAGTTAAAATAATTTAAGAATTTTCTCAAAAGTCCAAGTGTGGAGCCCCAAATAAAATAAACAACCAAAAAAAAAAAAAAACCAACCACTAGGACTGTGCATTTAGATGTCTTGGACAGTGATCCACAGCCCAGCCCCTCCTTTCTGGGCAGGATGTGGTCAGAGTACTATACACGGTTAAGAAATTTCCCTTTTGAGCCTCTTCATCATGTAGTTTGGTGTGGATAAAATCAATTCCAAACAATAGCTAGAAGTTGAGGTGTTATGTGTACAGTGGTAGGAGAAGAGCTTTGGCAGAGTCAGGATGGCATGCTAATTTTCTTCTGCCCCAAATATTGTTCAAAATGGCACTTCATAGGTCACAAGCCAAAAAGGGTTGGCTTTCTACGGTGTGCAATGGTAGATGCGACCCACCTGGAGTCTTTTCTGTCTGGTGTCATGCCTGCGAGAGGCCTAAAATCTCCCTGCCCCAAAATACCTTTCTTCCCAGAAGTTCTGTCACAATTCCAGAAATTCCCATTCTGTGCATGTTACCCTAAGGGTATTATCGAGTGAAGGCATCATTTTGTGGGAAAAGGATATTACGTATCAGCGGGTTGACGACCTGGCAGAAATAGACATATGTGGTTTAAACTATTACCTCCTGGCATTGTTCGCAGAGAGAATGGGGGAATGGAAGTCCCAGTTGGGAAGGAGGTAAGCAGAGGTGTGAAGCTTCCAGAATCACTCAGGAACCTGGACCTGTCAGGGAGAACACAGTGGTATAGTTAGTGACCATGGCAGGCATTGAGATGCCTGAGTGTGCCGGGGCATAATTAACACTGTCATCAAAGATGAACTCTGCGACAACATGACAAGACAGTCTATGTAAAGGGGTCCAGGGCAAAGCTTTATCAATCTGTTTCCTTTTCTGGTGCATCTACAATGTGGCTGAAAGCTGTCCCGGCTAGGAGACAGTCAAAGGCTACCTCAGGACTGCCCAACCTTGAAGAACTAAACCACTATGACCAATCAGAAGCCAGAATGACAGTCATCTGTCATTAACTGGTAGTGGCTGCATGACGTGTTGTAGTTGATACCGAGTCTGAGGCGGTATCTAGTCACATGAATAAGAATGACATTGTTGATTAGCAGTGGGCTTGGACTTGGAGGGCAGGGAAGGAGATACATTTGCCAGGTCCACCAGGGGCCTTTTTCTGCTTTATTCCACATCCAAACCATCATTTCTGGGTTTTCGGGGGGCCTGAGACCGGCTTCGAGAATCCCTAGTACTGCCTTCTTGGGAATAAGCTGTCACTGGATCAGTTTACAGGAGTATATTCCTGAAACTTTTCATCTCTTCCTATCATTAAGTCTGTAATTCAGGATAGATGCCCATCAGGGGTTTGAGGATTCAGGCGAGGTCGAATGGGCCAAAAAGAGTGGTCTCCCAAAGGGATGGCTGGTGAGGAACCCATCTCCGTGTGCTTGTTTTTCCATTTCGTACCTCTGAACTAGGTCTGGATGGCAGGAAGCGCTGGGAGACATCCTCAACACCTCTTGTTCCCGCACATTCTCCATCCAGCTCTCAGGAAGAGCTGACAGAACCTGTGCTGGTCTGACCATTTGTCATCACCTCCACCATTGCCGGCCAGCGCCTCCTCTCCTGTCTCTCACACACTCTGTTCCAGAGAGTCCTGTCTGGCTCCGTGCCCTCACCAGTCTGTCCTCTTCAGTTCTTTAAAAACATACCTCAGATCCTGTCATTCTTCTGCTTTCCACCCTCCAGTGCCTTTCCAGCACACTCGGAGTACAATCAGAAGACCTCACCATTGCCTCAAATATCCATGTGATCTAGGGTCTTCTCCTTGTGGCCTCGTCTCCCCCATTCTCTTCTTCTCTGCCCATCTTCCAGCCACCCTGGCCTACCTTCTGTTCCTCCACCTTGCCACGCTCATTTCCACGTCATGTGGCTTTCTCTCTCATTCATTCACATCTCATTCACATGTTACCTTCTTCCTTGGCTCCTTTACCAGAAGTGACACCTCTTTCCCGTGGTACTCCCTATTCTCTAGCCTTATTTTATTTATTTATTTATTGGCGTAGCTGCTTGTTACTACTGAATTTCATGTTCACTCATTATTTATGTATAGATTTTCTTTCCTCCTCCCTAGAATGGAAGTCTTTGAGGGCAGGAACTGGTTCATTATTGCCATGTCTAGAAGAAGGCCTAGAACATAGGAGGTATTCAGGACGTATTTGTCAAATTTGAAAGTGAGGGGTCTTCTCTAGGCCATGGGATTGCATGTCAATGATCAAGATGGTGTGTGAATCCGTGGCAAGGGGTGTTGTGCCTGAGGCCGGGATCAGCTAACCGGCAGTAAAGGCTGACCAGGATGCTACATGGTTGGGGAACACTCAGAATGTACAGAGCTTCCAGGGAATTGTGAGTCAATGTCAGAATCCAAGTGAATGATTAAGACAGTGGGTAAGAATTCCTAGCACAAAGAAGTTAACATTGAGACACTTTCTCAACTGAAAAGCTTCCTACATGCTTATGCCTAGAATAGGGGCCACAGTGTGTGTCCTAAGGAGGGTCTGAGGTTGAGCTTGGTTCAGAGATGGTGAATAGGGTGAACAGGGTGATCCAAGGAGGTGGGAACTAGAACTGCTATGAAGTCATACCAATCAATCCATTTAATTCTACAGAGTCTGGGGAGAGAATCAGGCCTTCTGAAATCAGCTCCTAACATAGGACAGCTGCCCCCTCCTTGCAGATGCTTTCCCCAAAACCAGTTCTTCAGAGGAGATGTCATGGTGGTGATGGTCCCCAAGGGACCAGAGACCAATGAGTTCTGTGGCCCACTCACATCTCATGTTGGGGAACTCCACTGAGCAGCAGGGACCTCTGTGCTGCCTGGGAATCCCCATCACAGCAGTGGCCTCTGTGGGGTTGGGCTGCAAGATACTTTTCAGATTTAGCACACAGCCTTGTGAGGAGTTGTTACCTCTGCAGAGTAACCAAGCCAGTGATGCTTCCCACATTTGGGAAACAGGAAAGTTTCTTGAAGTTGGAAGCCAATGTCCAAGGTGGAAGGATGGCTTGTATGGACCTTTGTGTGCCCCCATCCCCAGCCCTATTTGTACATTTCCAGGATCAATGTAGGAAGAAGTACATTGCTTTGTGTTTGTAACTCAGGCCATCGTTTGAGGGTAAGTTGCAAAGAGGTTTAGCGTGGGTTTCAAAGGAAGTAAGGTGAAGTTTCTTCTCCCCAGCATACTAAATAAACCGCTGAGGCCTTTCATGACTCAGAAACCACAGACCCCACAGACAACATGCATCTATTCATTCTTGTCTACAAATATTGATGGAGAGCCTATTGTGTGACTAACAGAGTGCTTGGGTTGAGGATGTAATGGTAAAATAAGATTCACTCCCTCCCTCAAAAGTAGATAATCCCACTCCAGTGTGGAACATTCTACAATACGTAGGGCAATGTAATCTAATGGCAAGAAACATAAGCTGAGTTTTGTCACTCACCAGGCTGTGTGATCTTGTACAAGTCACTTCCCTTCTCTGTGTTTCAATTTTCTCATGTGTATTTCAAGGAAATTACCCATGTTATGGGATTAAATAAAATAATGCCTATCAAGTGTTTAGCCCAAGTGTCAGTAAATGTGAGCTATGATTCTGGCTATGATTTTATGATAAGAGTTGGCCTGTAATACTGTGGGGGCACATTGATATCTTGAAGTACCATATTTCTGGACAAATGTATTTACATTCAAGGCCAACCTAGAAAAAAATCTGAGTAATTGGAAATATCTTTTTTTAGAATTTTCTGCCCAAGAGCCTCTCTATCCAAACCTGTTTACTTTCCCCCCTTTGGAAGCTCTGAGTGTCCTGGCTCTTTGATTTTCTCCGTCAATATATCTCTCAGTAGACTGGCAGACTGGAAGGAATCTAAGCAGGATATGTCCATCATATTGTCTTTGATTTAGAGCATTGTCCTTCCTTGAGGTGTTCACATCTAACCCAAAGAACAGCATCATTTCAGGTATCAGTGAAAGTGCCTTTTCTGAGAGTAATGAAAGAATTTGGTATTTTTACAGGGAGAGACCAATAGACTGATGGAATGGTCTCCACCAACAGACTTATGAACACATGGGAACTTGGTTCACAACAGAGACAGAAATACAAATCTATAGAGAGAGGAAGAATTAGTCAAGTGCTGGGATGATTGATGGAAACAGGAAATCCCTACCTCACACTTTAGACACAAGTAAATTCTAGATGGAATTAAGATGTACATATGAAAGGGAAAGTTTAAAACTTTGAGGAGGAAACACAGGGAACTTTTAAACATAGGGGCTTATGCCTCAAAAGGCATACACCAGGGGCACCTGGGTGGCTCAGTGGGTTAAGCCTCTGCCTTCGGCTCAGGTCATGATCTCAGGGTCCTGGGATCAAGTCCGGAATCGGGCTCTCTGCTTGGTGGGGAGCCTGCTTCCTCCTCTCTCTCTCTCTGCCTGCACCTCTGCCTACTTGCCTCTCTCTGTCAAATAAATAAATAAAAAATCTTTAAAAAAAAGGCATACACCAAAAGGAGGAGGTTTTAAAATATGATTAAATTGAAATATTACACTTCTGTTCCAACAAAAACACAATAAATAAAGTGAAGGTACAAGCTTGAGACCGAAAAAAGATATTAGAATGCCTATAATCAACAAAGAATTCTTTTCTTTTCTTTTTTTTTTTTTAAGATGTTATTCATTTATTTGAGAGAGAATGAGAGAGAGAGAGCATGAGAAAGGGGAGGTTCAGAGGGAGAAACAGACTCCCTGCCAAGCAGGGATCCCGATGTGGGACTCCATCCTAGGACTCCAGGATCATGACCTGAGCCGAAGGCAGTCACTTAACTAACTGAGCCACCCAGGCGCCCCATCAACAAAGGATTCTTAATAAGATTATTTTTAAACATTCCTATGACTTAATAAGAAAAGATAATCTAAGAAAAATGGACAGATAATATGAACTGAACACTCAGAAAAAGAAACTCAATCGCACTAATGACAAAGGAAATTCAAATTAAAACCATAGTGTGATACTATTTTATACCCGTGAAGCTGGCCAAAATGATACCATTTGATAAATTCAGTTTTGGCGAGGCTGTGGGGAAACACATGTCACATATTGCTGGTTAGAGTGCAGGTCGGGAAGACCACTCTAGAGCCCACATTGGCATTATCTCTTAAAAGTGGAGAAGTGCATTTCCTAAGACCCAGAAATTCTACTTGTAAGTATATATCCTAGAAAATGTCTTGCACAAAGTAACAGGCACAAGAATGATCATTGCATCACTGGAAAGGCAAAAAGGTGGAATGAATTAATACCCATCCGGAACAGGAGAGACAAGTAAGTTGTGAATTAGTCATATAATGCTATCTTAAACAGCAGTTACAATGGATAAGCTAGAGTTACATCTACCAATATGGATCAATCTCTGAAAGATAACAGGGTATACAAATAGCAAACCATGGAAGGGTCTGAATTATAGGACACCATTTAGGTAAAAATATAAAAACACACCAAAAACTTTACATTGTTCACATTACATATCTAGTATATGTTACATTACATTATGCATTTATTATATATTTATATATAATATATGTCGCTTATATGCATTTATTGTATAGGTATATCTAAATTGTCTATTTTTTTTCAAAACATACATATCTTGTTCGTGTAAAAATACATAGAAAGTATCAAAAATGAGCATAGGCAGAACAGATATCAACTGGAAGACAGTTTGGAGATGGAGGAAGGAGAAGGGGATGGTAGTGGTTTGGTCTGTGCGTGGGGTGGGGCGTGGGCGGGGCGGGGCGGGGAGCTTCAATAAGATTTGAAGAAAATATGATAAAATGCTATTATTAAATCTAGGCTGTTGAGAATATATACACAGATGTTTTATACTTTACCCTATGCTTGGCATTTTATTTTATTTATTTTTTTAAAGATTTTTTTTTATCCATTCATTTGACAGAGAGAGACAGCGAGAGAGGGAACACAAGCAGGGGGAGTGGGGTAGGGAGACGCAGGCTTCCCGCCAAGCAGAGCAGGGACCCCGATGTGGGGGTGAATCCCAGGACTCTGGGATCAGGAACCAAGCGGAAGGCAGACACCCAATGACTGAGCCACCCAGGCGCCCCTATGCTTGGCATTTTAAAATTCAAAGAACAGGTTCCCTTTCTTGATGCCGAGGCTGGCCTCCCTTATGGCTTTTCCAGTTAGCTCTCTGAGAAGACAGTGTGTAAAGAGGCCTGTTTATTCCCTATAGTGCCCCTACAGTGCAGGGATGCCGTGTATACGTGAGCCCTCCTTTTGGTTCCCCAAGACGCTGACCCAAGGGGGTCTGAACCGCAGTCCCTGCTCTGCTCCCAGAGCGATGCCCCTTGATATAGGACCGCACACCTTGTGCGTCTGCTTCCATCCAGAGTAGGCACCTTTTGCTAATTCAGGTGCCTGCGGAAGAGTCTTTCTAATCTGATCCTGTAGGTAGCTCCTTTTTCTACCTGCAAAAAGGCACATGCTAGAGGACTAGCAGACCTGACCTAGTAGAGCAAAGCCACACCCAGCGTTTCCCAGCCTTAACTGCGCTAGCTATTAACCCGATCTTTGAGGAGAAAGTTGGAAACATGCTTCTCCTGCAGGGGACGGCCAGCCAGAGTGGGGAAGAGCATGCGACTAGCTCGCTAGTCCCTACCTCAGTTCTGAGCCAGCTACACGTTTCCTCAACATTCCCTAAGCCCGCAGCTCTTGGGAGCTGGCGCCCTCCTAACCAAGAAGCATCTGCATGAAGATCACTTGGCAAATTCTTTCATAAATTTGTGGGCATTTTCGGATGAGCTTGAATGGGAAAGCGTGATTGATGTGTGATAAATTAAACCTTCACTTGGGAGACAAACAGGCATCAACAGCTATTTCAGGTGAATTGTTCTGATTTAATTTATTTCACCTGGTGTGTTTACTAACCGTCTGCTTTACTAGCTATTGTGTACAAAATAAACGGGTGCTTATATTCTATGCTCCAAAAGCTGCAAAAAAATCCTTTAAAATTTTATATTACTACTGCTTTGAAGATGATAGTTATTGGATTGATGTATTATAGTTGAATTCTTCTGCCTATATAAAGATACAGCTATAACTTAAAGTCAAAATAGTCCAGATTCTACAAAGTATCAGACTCATCACTGGCCCATTTTTCCTTCCAACTGATCATCCAAGAAACATCTGTTGAGTGCCCACTATGTGCAAGGTGCTAAGGGTAGAAGATTGAGTAATACATTGTTTCTTTTCTCAAGGAAGTCAGATACTCAGAGAATTACACTCCAGTGTTTTTTGCTTTAATTAATTAATTAATTAATTAATTTGACAGAGATAGAGAGGGGGAGAGAACACAAGCAGGGGGAGTGGCAGGCAGAGGGAGAAGCAGGCTCCCAGTTGAGCAGCGAGCCCAATGCAAGGCCCAATCCCAGGACCCTGGGATCATGACCTGAGCCAAAGGCAGATGCTTAACCGACTGAGTCACACAGGCACCCGTACTCCAGTGTTTTAAGAGCAGTAAGAGAAGGGAACCCAGAAGATCGTGGGACGTCTAACTCAGCAGCTGATGAGGGTATGCGTTAGAGTCAGGGAAGACTTCTTGGTGGAGGTGATGTCTGAGCTGGACTAGAGTTTGCAGTGGGGAAGGGCATTCCGGGTAGAGGAGGCAGCCTGAGTAAAGCCTGATTAAAGGCACTGTATATGGCATCTGTTTGTTTTTTTGTCCACCCAGGTGCCATTTTCCTTTTCTTGATAACCCCTTGGCAACTCCCCCTCCTCTACTGGGAATAGTCTTGGTGGAGCTGTCAGTCAAGGGACCCTGAGATTCAAGCCCAGGGCGGCTGAGCCAAACTAGGCCCATGGAATTCTCTCACCCAGAAATCTGACTTTTTAGCCCAGGTATTGCAACAAAGGAAAGTGGTCATTGCAGAGCTCTAAAAATAAACTTCATAGTTCCTACCTGGATCCCAGACTTACTCTGGTTCTCAGCTTTTTCATGCTTGATTCTTTTTAGTTTTTCCTTCAGTTCTGTAAGCTATCTCATATCCTCACAATAAAATGTTTTGCTTGTTATCCAGAATTAGTGTTTGTTACTTACAACTGAAAATCCCTAACTGGTATAGGGAAAAAATATCAGTGGTGGAAGTTATTAGTAGAAGGTTAGGAAGTCTACTTTTTATCTGCCAGAACTCCTTAAGGAAAATTTCCAAATCCTTCAGAGGTGGAGGAAAGAAAGAAAGAAAGGGAGGGAGGGAGGGAGGGAGGGAAGAGAATACAAAGAAAGAAAAGGAAAAGAAGAGAAAGAGAGAAGAGAAAGAAATGGAGGGAGTAAGAGAAGGAAGGTGGGAGAAAGGAAGGGAGGAAGGGAAGGAAGAAAAAGGAAGGAAGAAAGAGAGAGAAAGCAGGGAAGACAGGCAGATTTCTCTTTTATGCCATGGGTATCTTCTCAGGTAGTGTGATGGGAACGCACATTCTTGAGGATGGCTGGGTTTGCAGGGAGGACCCCGTCGACATCATTTAACCTTCTGCCACTGGCTAGCCTCTGTCTCTCCTTCCCTGGAGAAGCTGTTGCACAGGATGTGCAGGAGAAAAATAAGAGTTTACTGCTGTTTCACACAGAACCCAGCTGGAATCTGCCAGAAACTGCTCTGCATCCGGAGACGGTTTACCTGGTTGGCCCTCAGGACAAAAATGTGGATGACAAAGAGCCAGGAATGTCAGATTTTGAGCCTGCTGCTGGCGGAGTTTCTTAGCTTCTAGCCTACAAGGCCAAGGTCTATCCTGAAGTGGAAACAATTAAAAGCACTGGCTTTTTCATTATATTGTAATTACTGCAACATCTCTGGTACAAATTATGACTCACTTACTGTTCTAGGCAGTTACCACCTGGACTTCCACCAAGGAAACCCTTTGTAGGTCGCAGAATGGTATCACTTGGTGCCCTCAGAGGGCTCATAAGGAAGAGGCTTTGCTCAAGGCAGGAGTGGGGGAAGAGGTCTACTCCTCATAGATGAGTCATCTCACTGAAAATACTTCGGCTCTGACACCCCCTGGAATGTTATTTGCAGTTATAAGTCTTTATTGTTGTTTTCATTATTGTATATATTGCTATTATCAGAATTTATCTGCAAAATGGTCATGGGAGTTTAGTCTGTAGGGAAGTACCTTATGAATTTATGTGAATTCTTCTTACTTAAATTAAATTTTTGCCTTCTTTACCATTTCTCTGGTCAATGGAGGATTGCTTTGGCAGGTTTATAGAATGTAGGGTCTAAGAGAAAGCAATCAACCATAAATTTTGTAGCAGTTTCAGAAGGGTCAGGATTTTATCTCTTCTGATAAGTACTGGTTCAAATACTCTAGTAGCAGTCACAAATTTTGCCAGTGACAAAAATCCAGGCTTGAACTGGCGTCAGCACAATGGAGAATTTGCTGTCTCTGGCCATTGGAAACTCAGATGCTAATTTGGCTTTGACTTGATTTGAAATTGAAGCTTCTCTCTTCTTGATCTTGCCCTTTCCTTTGTCAGATTTATTCCCAGGTTCTACCTCATACTGCCAGAAACTCCAGGTTTATCCCATCATCAGGCCAAACCCATCAGAGAAGAGCAAAGATTTTGACACAGAGTTTCTTTACAAATCCCTGAAATTCACTATATGGAACCAACTTAGGTCACATGCACACTCCTGGATGAATCTTTGTGACCAGAGAGGGCCACGATCGCGTTGGTTTAAGCGTAAGGTGTGGGTCAAATCCCATAGCTCTTGGGGCTGAGAATCAGGGAAGATGGACCACCCTAAACAAACCCTACCTCCCCATAAATAATCCCAGTAAATCAGTGCCTTGGAAGGAGGAGCGGGGAATAGTTGCTGGAGAGGAAAACTGCACCTGCCAATCACAGCTCTGTAGTGTGGGCACCTGTAAATAGAGTCTGAAGACGCGAAAGATGGCAAGGGGCATGGGACCTCTGTACCGAAGGATTGTCCTCATTTCCTTCAGTTAACTTTCCAAATTCCTAAATTTTTCTCAACCCAGAAGTCCGTGGAGAGCAGCCACAGTCAGAACTGCTTATTGGGGATGGGGGCATGGCTAGTGAGGGAGAATAAGTAATGCATAATCAGAAGGTTTTCCTGAAAGATAAGATCTTCCAACAACTTGCAAATCTCCCCAGAGCATCCAAAAAGAGTTTAAATATTTATTTTCTCTGAAGGGATTTTGAGAGAATTATGCAATCTAACGATTTAAATAGGCTCCTGAAAACAACTGGCTTCACTCCTGTTGACCAAAGACCTCTTCCAATCCAGACGCAGCTCTAGGTGCTTGGTTAAGTATTTCCCACAGCAGCCCTTTGCGGAAAATATTATCATCTCTTTTACAACCCAGATGAGGAAACAGGAGGTCAGAGAGCTTCAGCAAGCTTCTGGGCCCAGCCAGGTTATAAGCCCACCCTGTCTGACCTCTGAGCCCCAGCCATTGCCCATCCTCTGTGAGATGAGACATGATTGAGGAAATCCATCTCCCTTCCCTACAAGAGCAGCAGGGATGGGAAAATCTCTCTGTGCTATTAGGATGCATTTTTATACTTTTTGTAGTTAGGAAAGGGAGAATAGTCCTGAACAATTCTGGAGCATCAGCTGGATTTGGGCCACTGGGAGTGGAGGGAAAATGCTTTGTAGTAGACTCTTACTGGTATCAGATTTTGTTCCTGCCCCACGTTGTGCACAGACTGCAATCAGTGCCCACAAGAACGCTGGAGGTCAGCACGAGCAGACCCCACATGGCTCTCCACCTGCCTCGTAGCTACTCCCAAGCACTAATGAAATGATGCATCAAAAAGCTGGCCTGACTCACTCCTGGAGTCTGTCCACACCAGCCTCTGCCACCCCCGCTCCACAGAGACCACACTTACTAAGATCACTGAAAATCCTCTTGCTCCTAAACCCACTCAGAAATTCTTCTGTGACTCTTTCTGGTCTCTGTGGTGCTTGATCCAATGGGCTGCTTCTATGCTCTATATCTTCTCCAGCAAAGCAATAGCATCACTGCTGGGCTGTCTTCTCTTCCAGGTCATTTCTAAAACATTTCTTAGAACTGGAAGGAGATTCTGAGTATTCCATCCAGGGTTGGCAAGCGTGTTAATGGCAGATCAAGACCCTGAGCAGTTTCAGTTGTCTCCACTCAATAGGTTCGAATCTCATATATTGAGAGTCTTGAAAACGACCTGGACTTTTGCATAAAGGACATCCAACAAGAGCACTAGACACACAAATCGAGGCTCCTCTGCCTATGGCAAGCCTGCTATAGAAACATGTTCATAACATATTTTGAACTTTGGTGTACAGATTTTTGTTATCAATTTAAGGCAAGCATAGTACATCTTTCCTCAGTTAAATAGAATTTAATAAGGATGTAGTTAAACAGGCACTGGAAGGCTGAAAACATACAAAAGGGAATACTAAGGTGTCACAGAAATCGTGGCTACAGAAAGTAGCTAAGGGAACAGAAGGAAGAGGTTGGGTGATTGAAAATCTAGAAGCTTGGAGAAGGGGATAGACACAGAGCTAAAGCCTAGGTCACTGAGGAGGGGCAATCTGGTGCAGGGATATCTGAGTGTGTTCTGGTTGTGCAGGAAACACTGGGGGAACTGGGACCAATAGCTCCTGCTAAGATGAAGGCCATAGACTAGAAACAATAAAAACAAGACACAAAGCAGGAATGAGCAAGTCCCTTCTCTCCCCCTCCCCCCGCCACATCCAGTCTCCCTGTTCTGCTCCCATGAGCACCTAAAAGGATCAGCTGGTCAAAGTGCAATAGTTCTGCTGAATCCCAGCCCCGGCATTACAAAACAGAGCATGGCAGGATGGATTGCAACGATGAGACAAGAGCTTAATAAACACACACCTCTGACCCATTCACTCTTATTTATTTATTTATTTATTTATTTATTTATTTATTTATTTATGAGAGAGAGAGAGCATAGGCAGACAGAGTGGAAAGCAGGCTCCCTGCCAAGCAAGGAGCCCGATGTGGGACTCGATCCCAGGACGCTGGGATCATGACCTGAGCCGAAGGCAGCCGCTTAACCAACTGAGCCATCCAGGCGTCCCTGACCCATTCACTCTTACTACTATCTTTGAACTTCCTGCAAGGAGCATGATTTGCCCAGAATTTCTATTCCACAATCCTACCCAGTCATTGTCCCTAATTACAAAAAATCCAGTCTCTAGTTCCTTCGTGAGATCCAGTTTAAAACATCAATTTCATGTTTCTGTTTATTTCTCAATGATTTTCCTTCCCTTCCTCCAGGACCTTGAGTTTGCCTATGCACCTGCATTGCAGGGATGGCAGGAAGTTCTCCTACAGGTGAAGAAGGTACATGACTCGAGAGAAAATGGATCAGCTAGGATGGAGTCAACTATTTCCCAGCAGAGCCCAGCCACTGGTTTCTTGCTGGTCTGCTGTCAGGTGCTGGTGACGCCAGCTGTCCTGACAGGTGACTCATCTGGCCTGGCTGGTACCTGGTGCTGCTTACACGTGGGGCCTGGGGAATGACACATTCTAGCCTGACAGTGTCAGGGCACCATTGCTTAGTACTGCTTCTTTTCCCTCATCCTTGGAGAACAGTCTCCAGGGATCCCACTGTGCTCCTCCTTCCAACATTGGAAGCTTGTGGGGTGTGGCTATCTGGCCTATGCTACTTTGCCATCCTGTACCAGTTTCAGGCATTTTACTTTTAAGGTCATTTGTTATCCTTCCCTGCTACCCTCTGTTATCACAAGCAGTGGACCCTACAGGCTGGATTTTGACCAGAATCAGGAAATGAGAGGATTGGCAGGGGGTTGGAGGTTGTGGCTGGCATGGCCAGCAGCCATGGGTGTCCTCTGTGGCTCTAGCTCCCACTGGATAGATGTTCCGCTGTCCTTGACCCCCGCCTCCAATTGACACCACCTCCATCCTTTGTCTTTCCATTCTAGAGCTAGTATTCATTCCTACTTTGCTAACTTCTGGGTGGTCTCATCATTCTGTTTGACTCTTGGCTCCTTCATCCCCTGTATAACCGATTCCTTGCCCCAAATTCCTTCTGTGATAAAACTTAAGTGGCTTCTGTTTTTCTGTTTCCAGAGCCTTGTCTGTGCTAGCTCAATGGGAATCTTAGGAACTCCCTTCACACCTGCCTTGGCTCTGTGAAAAGTACGGAGATGATCTTTGTCCACTGTCACTCAATATGTTGCCTTGCCAGGGCAGGCTGGCGTATACTGCCAACCAGGAAGCTCCAGATGAGTAACTGGTTCCAGTCCTTGTACTTAGAAAACTGCCTAAGTTCAGTGGAGAAATGTCCAGAAATTGCAACTTCCCATCCCACTATAAGGTGTGCTGGGGGGGAGGACAAAGTACTGGAAAATTCACAAATGTCCTCCACCAACTCTCTCTCTCCCTTCTCAGGAGCCCTTTTTTCTTTTCAAAGGGAAGAGCTGCCAAACCGGTTCTGCCTTGTCCACACTTTGGTGGGGATTAAGTGGATTTGACTCTGGGACCTCTGACTTCAGTAATTTCTTATTCCCTGGGGGAACAAGAAGGGGTCTCAAAGAATATTTCATATCTTATTTCATATAGGTCCCTGTATAAGATTTGTCTATAGCCTACAGTTTTAAAGATATTCTTAGAAAACTGTAGGATCTGGGGTAAATCCAATGACACCATTGTGTTGGATCAAATTAAATGAATATCAAAGGAATCCTATAGGGGCAGAAGACATATCAAAAGAGAAACTTGCATTCTTGCAGGAATATGCGCCTGCAGAGAGAAAAGGAGAAAGATCTCTCCCTAAATAATACTATATTCTTGAATATTCCTAGTACCATCTGGTGGAAGTTACTTCTTTCCCAGTGACCTACACCTCCATCATGTTAACATATGCTTCCCTGAGAAAAAGGGGACTCCATGGAGAGTCATTCATTTTTCTTTTCATTTCTGGTGCCTTCACCCTATAATCACTAAAAAATACCTTGAAAAACAGGGTGGCTCCATGGAGCCTTCAAATGGAAGTGATTCAAAGTAAAACAAAACAAAAGCCCCATTAAACTAAAACTAATAAAGCCCATTAGTCCTAATTCTATATGTTATGCTCGACACAATGCATTAAAACTGTGACATGCACACTTATCAAGTCTAGAACTTGCCATAGCCCCTTTAGTTTTATTTTTATTGTCTGAAATTCTCCAAAGATTCCATGTCACTTTTTCTCTTTGGGATCATTAATTTTCAGGGTCAGATAGAGATCAATAGTCATAGTTTGAAATTGGCATCTTTGGAGGAGAAATATGTTGTGCCACTGTACATAGATTGGATGGTGTCCCAGTTAAGAAAATGGTGTGCTCCTTCATGGTTGCATTCATTGACAGTACCCTGAGTGTTATTTTATTCTGTTGTAAAGATCCTGACAGTCTCTTATAGTATCTTATCTATCATCGAGTTTTCTTTCCTCTCCTTTCATATTGGGTCTCTGGAGTGGAACTTTATTTAAAAGGCCCTGACACGAGAAAGAATGGCCATGGCCAGGCCATTCTCCTTTAGCACCAAGGAAAGTGGCCAGATGGTCAAACACCCAAGTCAGGGACTGTCTAGTGCCTGTGCAGCCAGGGTGTGGCTTTCAAAGTAATCAGCTTCATTTGGGGGACTACATGACAATGGATATATTGATCTTACAAAACCTTGGGCAAAGTTGGCAGCCTGAGCATGGCTACTCCCTGACGCCTGGCTCAGAAGGAGGCAGCCCTCAGAGTCTCCCATTTGGGAGGGAGAAATTCATTTTATTTATTTGTCCTTTCAATAATTATTTGTTAAGCACCAATAATGTGCCAGTTGCTATTAATACAGCAATAAACAAAATTGATAAAAATCCCTGCCCTCATAAAAATTTTATTTATGTGTGTATGCATAAATCAACAATAAAAAATTAACCAGGGCATTCTTTATCTATCTATCATCTATCTATCTGTCTATCTATCTATCTATCTCTCTTTTAGATGGTGAAAATATTACGAAAAAATACACTGGGAAAGTTTGAGCCAAGGTATGTGTATGGGAGGAGAGTTGTCAGGGGAAGGCATCACTGGCAAGGTGACATTTGATCAGACACCTGAAGGAGGGACAGGATATTTGGGGAACAGCAAATGCCAAGTATCTGGGGCAGAAGCATGCCTGATGGACCAACAAGATGGCCAGGGTAGCTTAAGCCAAATGGTTGGAGGCGAATGGTGGAAAATGAGTTCAGCGGGGTAGCAAGGACCAGACCCTCTTACTCAGGGTCTGCTAGATATTGTTATTTAGTGTAATAAAGAAGCTCAGGTATTAATATATCACAAGTTTGGATTTATTTCATTTTTATTCATTGCATTTCAGTATAGTTGGTTTCTTTTTTAACCTTGTGTCTTTTATTTTATGCACTTAAAAATGTTATCTTGAGAAGGAATCTATGGACTTCAACTGTCTGCCAGAGATTCACGTCTACAAAGAAGGTTCAGAATCCTGGATGGAGGACTTTAAGCTTCTATATGATTTCAGCTTTTACCCTGAGAGAGATAATGAATGATCTCTCTGGCCGCCATGTTGAGTATAGACTAAAGATGGACCAGGTTGGGAACAGGGGACAAGTTAAGAAGCTAGGACAGTAATCCAGGCAAGATGTGATGGCAGCTTGAACCAGAGTAGTAGCAGTGGAGGTAGTGGGAAGAGGACACATCCTAGAGAGATTTTAAAGGTAAAACTAACAGGATTTGCTGATGAGTTAGATATGAGCGGGGCGGCGGGGGGGAGGAATCAAAGGTAACAATGAAATTTTTGTTCTGAGCAACCAGAAGGATGGAATTGATTTCATCTGAAGTAGGGAAGTGTGCAGGGGAGCCAGGGGAAGGTTGGGAAAACCAGATTTAGTTTTTGGACATCTTAATGTTTGAAATGCTGCATATTCAAGTGGAAATGTCCTACAGGTACCTAGAGGTAGAAATCTGGAAGTATGGGGGGCAGTCCAGGCTGGAAATGCAAAATTGGGAATTATCAATCTATACCTGTGGTTAAAGCTGTGTGACCAGATAAGACTGTTATCCTAGAAAGTGGTACACATGGAAAAGAGATGAGCTTTGATGACTGTTACCTGGAGTGACCTAGAGTTTAGGATTTGCAAGGAAGAGAAGGAATCAGTCAGGGAGAGTAGCCAGTGATTTAGGAGGAAATTGGAGGGTTTGATGTCCCTGAACCCAAGGGAAGAAAATGTCAAAGAGGAATGATTACCTGTTACATGCAGTTGGTAGATCAAGTAAGATGAGGCCTGAGTTGACTGTGAATTTAGTAACTTGGAACTCACTGGTGACCTAGAAAAGAGTTTAGCCAAGTGACTGGAACAAAAGTCCTATTGGCATGGGTTGAAGAAAGAATAAGGAGAGGGAAATTGCAAACAATGGGAAGAGGAAACTGCTTTCAGGTATTTCCCTCAAAGGGAAACAGAATATTTAGGTGATAGCTGGAGGGGGATATGAGGATCAAACTTTTTTTTTTTTGTTAGATGGGGGAAATTTCAGCATATTTGATCACTGATAGGAATGATTTTTTTTTAAAGTCATACAGATTACTGTGGTAAGATGGAGGCCATCATCGAAGCAATGTCTTTTGTAGATAAGACTGGTAACCATAGAGGGAGAGCAGAGGGGTTGACCTTAAACAGGACCTGAAGAGTTCTTCCATAGTAACAAGTGGGAAGGTGGAGAATAAGAGCAGACTATTATAGATAGGGAGAAGTGGTTTTGAAACATGTGGAATATCTCTTCTGATTTCTACTATTTTCTTAAGAGAAATAAGAAGTATGGTAATCAACTGTAAATGAAAATGGATAGGGAGAAGAGGTCAGGATTTGAAAAGAGAGAAAAAAGTGTTGCATGGTTGTCTAGCATTGTGGAAAAGTGAATGGGACAGCAAAATGCAATAAGATTGCAAACAGCATCCAGGGCTCTCTTGGTATTAATGGTCAAGCATTTAAAATGAATCTATTCAAAGTGTTATATTTTTCTTCAGTTATAGTCAGCTGTTTGGGTATAGACCTGAATTAGGTAGGGAGATAGATTAAATCAAGATTGGGTTTTGTCATGTAAGTAAGTTGAAGGGAGGACGGAGCAAGAGAACTGAAGGTAGATCCAAGGAATAACTGATTAACTATGGAATTTAAGTAAAGGAATGACTGTGTGAAGGTGGTGTGGATAGTAAAAAGATAAAACCCAATAGATTATAGGTTCTAGTGCAGTGGAAAAAATTTTAGAGTCAAGGCACTGAAGGTAGAGAGCTGGAAAAATAGGAGGTGGGGGACAAAAAGTAGGATAGTTAAAATAGAGATTATGGAAGTGTTGTGGCTATTGGTAAGGACTGGGTTAAGGTATAGACTTGAGAAAGAGGATTTGAGTTAGGGTGGAGGGTAAGATTATCAGAGGGAAGGAGGTCAAGGAACCAAGAGTCCAGCGTCTTAGAAGGATCATCTACTTAGATATTGAAATCACCAAGAATTAGGTCAGGAGTAATGTTGACAATGATAGTAATTAAGCTGGAGATCAACATTTATGAAATAGGAGTGGTGGTAACCATGGGTTTTTAGATCTCTGCCAACAAGTAGAAGGGCATGAGACATTGTCTAAGAGTATATGGTTTAAAGCTGGGGTCTGGGATAGTAATCTTCTGTTTGCTGGGGTCAAGGCAAGAATACAAATTCTCCTCAACCCTGTCTCTGGGAGCTCTCCTCATTGAGTAGGTAGATGGGGGAAGCATATAATTATCCTTGTCTTTTTTACCAGGCAGATTTTACATTTTTGTTTTCATTTTGGTGGTTTATCTATGTTTTTCATCATTCACTTGGGTAACAGACACCCTTTGTGAGTGATAGTGAGGATTGATCTAACTTTTCTGCTTAACTCCCTTTTACCTAGTCACCTTCTAGCTAGTGGTAGCTATGTGACAGCATTCTGGCCAATGAAAACCAAGCAGAAGTAATTGAGTGAGGTTTCTAAGAAAGTTTTTCCTTTACTGAGAAAAAGAGACAGACTCAGTAATCATTTCCCTTTTACTCTTTGCCCTTCCTTCTTCTTTTCCTTTTAGCCCCAAGGTGCAGCAATCATCTTGTAACCATGAGTAACGAGTGGCAGAACAGAAAGATAGTAAGAGTCTGAGTTCCTGATTCCATTGTGGAGCCACTGTCTCAGCCCTAACTTTTACATCTGGGGTTCTTGTCATATGAGACAAATAAATCCTTCTTCCTTAAAGTCAGCACATTAGTTTGGGTTTTTTATCTGCAACTTATTTCTTCCCTAACTGGTAAAGCTACTTTCTTATGAAGATAGAAATTCTAATCAGTTAGATTGAAGAGGGAATTTCATAAACTTATTTATGAGTAACCTTCTTTTGATAACATCCATCAACCAAAAATGTTTGCTGACTCTACCTCTTCTTCACGTTACTGCCTTATTTTCATTCCTCACTTCATTGTTGGATTTATTGTATAGGTAGCCCACCCATGTTTCTTCCACTCCTTTTTGGTCCACCATGTATCAGGCCTCTAGAGCTGACCTCTAGATAACTTCCACAGAAACTATTATAACTAACATTACTTATGACCCTTGTGCCATCTTTTTGATCCTCATTCCCTCCCCCCTGAAAACTTTGTTGGCTTAATCGGCCATTTCCTCCCCCTCTTCCTCCATGGGCTTCTGCAACACCACTCTTCCCTTGTAGACATTCTCAACATCTGAATTATTTTCTTGAGTCTTTTCTTAACTCTTTGTCATCTGCCTAACTCTCACTGTTTCTTCTCTAGTATACTCTCCTTGGACATATCCTCCTGCTTTCTCCCCACCCCCATCTTCTTTTTTTTTATGCTTTGGGTTTTCCCAGGATGCTTTCATACACTACCAGATCTCTAGCTGCTTTCAAGAGGTCAGCATTTTATAAGTTTCTCCTTTCATTCCAGACATCTCACTAGAGTTTTAGATGCCTCTTTTTAACTGTTTCCAGAATACCTTACTTCAAATATCACTTTATCAAAACTGGATTTAATCATGTTTTCCAGAAATCCTACCTATTCTTTCTCACTTTGTTTCTTCTGTCATCACCATTCATCCAAGTGCTCACGCAAGGAACTTTGAAGACAACTTCAACTCCACTTTCTTTTCCTCCCCGTTTTTCATATCCAATTGGTGAATAGCTTTATTAGTTTGTGCCTTGGAACTATTTCTCAAACATCTTTTCTCTTCTCCATCCTCATCATCTCTGCCTCTGTTTAGGAACTACCTTACCTTTATACCCTCCCTTGGCTCACTTCCAGTAGAGAAAGGTTTTCTTTTATATTTCTTCCATTCTTATGAAGAGCCTCCCTCAACCTTTAGAAAAGATATCAGTCCTTTCTCCAACTTGCTCATCTACTAAGACAAAAAGACATGTGATTAATGGCAGCCCAGAGTAACTTGAGACTCTTGTTATTTGGAGCACTTTCCAGCCTTGGGCCATCCAGTTTTTATTAAGAATTCAGCCCAGAAAAGCAATATGAAGGGAGGATGGCTTGAACATGAAATCTAACCATGTATCAAACCAGATCTGCAGAGAGCTAGCCAGAAAGAGATGAGTAGGGGTGTTACTCATGATTTCACAGAGACCTCCTTTCACTCAGGAGATGTTCCTGTCTCATGTCAATCCTGAGTAAAGTGAATTGTACATCTCTTAGGCAATCAATAACAAATATGTAGAACATTTATTTTTAACTCTTGATTTGTGGCTTTACCCCAAAAGGAGCCTTTTGATCCTTGTTTTTCATTGGCTCCACATTTATTTTATGCCTTTTATATTTGTACATCTTTGGATGTCAAATTTGGTTTTCTCTGGAACAAGGTGAAAACAAATATATAACTAGCCCAAGTTCTCATTATGTCTTTCCTCAGTTGTAATATTGGCCTTCTTTGTCCACCTCATATCTCTCTTTCTATATATCATTTGCTTATTATTTTTTTAGAGATGTGGGGAGGAAAGGCAGAGGGAGAGAGAGAATCTCTCTTTTCTTTCCAGTTTTATGTAAACTCAAGTTATCTAACATACAGTGTAGTATTAATTTTGGGCTAGAATTTGGTGTTTCATCATTTGCATATAACACCCAGTGCTCATTGTATCATGTGCCTTCCTCCTTAATGCTCATCACCCAGTTACCCCATCCCCCCACCTACCTCCCCTCTTTCACAGTTTGCCCTCTATAGTTAAGAGTCTCTTATGGTTTGTCCCCCTCTCTGTTTTTATCTTATTTAATTTTTCCTTCCTTTCCCCTATGTTCATCAGTTTTGTTGCCTAAATTCCACATGAGTGAAATCATTTTCTTTCTCTGACTGACTTTTCTCACTTAGCATAATACCTTCTAATTCTAACCACATCATTGCAAATGGCAAGATTTCATTATTTTTGATGGCTGAGTAATATTCCTGTGTGTGTGTGTGTGTGTGTGTGTGTGTGTGTGTACCACAATCTTCTTTATCCATTCATTCATCAATGGACATCTGGGCTCAGATCACTATGATTATATCATTTGGATAATATCTAGTAGTGCAATTACTGAGTCATAGGGTAGTTCTATTTTTAACTTTTTGAGAAACTCCTTACTGTTTTCTGGAGTGGCTACACCACCTTGCATTCCTACCAACAGTGTAAGGAAGTTCCTCTTGAGAGAGAGAACCTTAAGCAGGCTCCATG